>JAQIXN010000703.1:0-30408 GCA_034698145.1 Proisotoma minuta
TAAGCTAAATTACGCGTTTAAAGTTTAGCATCTCCGTTAAAATGGCGAGCTATTTTCAACGTTTACAACGTTTTATTTATTATGGCCTCCAAAATCCTTGAATAATAAAATGAGTCAAATTGAATGGGTCAATAGCCCTGCTTATTTTTTTTTCTTATTATGAAAAGTTAATCTATCAGTGTGTCTGTTAATGGCTTCTGATTTATTACTAATGTAGATGAGTCTCTTCTTCTCTTCTAAGCAGTTGCAAGATATAAAAGTGAAAGTGCACAACATGCACAAAACTTGGAAATGTTTAATAACTTTTACAAATCTTCTTTAATCACTCTTACAATCAGCATAAAGCTTATATGCAGAAAATAAAATGTTTCTGAAACAGTTACTTGTGCTGAATTTGATAATTTTGCAGTTGATTATCAAAAAATGTTACTTTTAATTGAATAATCAGTCAAATTAAAATCTGCAAAAGTTGCAAAGCATGAGAATGAAAATTAAATTGAATTTTCACTTTATGTTCATAATTGTCCCATGTGCATGAATTCCTGGAAAAGTCAGCGTTGTGCATATATATATACAATGATGGCTGTGTAATTGGGCATAAGAGATGAATGGAGAGAGTTTCATGGAATATGGAAGCAAATGAGTGACAAAAGTTTGAGACGGGGCTACGGCTCTATAATTTGAGAAGAGAAAGAGGGATAATGAATCTTTTCTCACATTAACTACGGTAGTTATGAGCTAGAAGCCCTGCATTAAAATATGTCCTAGAATCGCAGAGTAATGACAAAATCTTGTGACAACGAGTTTTCCATGTCGAGAAATCCAGTTAAAGAGCGACCAGCGGAGACAGACGCTTCTTTTTGTCATCAGCAGGCAATTGTGAAAAAGTTGGAGCATCAGCATCATTCACCACACAGTAGTACTATTATTCCTTTGAAGTAGGAGATGCTAAGAAAAACAAGTCTGGGTAAATGAAGCCTTCTTCACTCTCTTCTTCTTCTTCTTTTTCTTCTTCTGTGGGGACAGTGATCATGTATAGAGCCAAAGGCCTTCCTCCACTTACACTCAGGATGTGTTGTCTTATAAATTTGTCTTCCTACCATGTCTTCCTCCACTTAAACAACTACCTGCATCATCATTATTATTATTATTGTCCCGGCTTATTATTGTTGCTCCCTTTTATTTCTATATATAAAATCCTTTTTAACATGTTTCCAACTCCAATAAAAGGGCTACTATGTACAATGCCATATATATATTTCCTGCTGCAAATTATGAGGAAAAGACCTTTGTTCTATAACATGGAAAGATGTTTTAGACGGCAGTGGGGGCGTGGGGCTATAAAATGTGGCGAAAATAAACAGGCTAAGAGAGGACGAGGGATTGGAGTGGCATGTAAAGTTGACAAACAATAATCATTAATAAGGAAGGGAGTCAGAGGACTTTTGTTCTCAAAAAAGAAAGCTCACTGAGCTTGGCCTTTAAATATATTTACATTTCCGCATCACTGCTTGAGCCCACTTTCTATTTTCGCCAGTCCTATCTCCAAATGCGATTAGCTAATGTTTTGAGTAATAGTGCTCGGCTGGATTACCAACTTCTGCCCCATCCTCAAATTGCAAAGGAAAGAATAGTTCTGGTAATTGAGTGGAGCTAATTTCCTCCAGCTCTCTCCATTCATCTCTTCATGTGTTCAATTTTTATATTTTCTTTAGACCCTTCATCCTTTCCTTTTCTCTCTCATACTTTATTTATTTAGTTAGTTTTGGTGGAAAGATTGTTTTCTTACCTACAACAAAGGGGAAGCAACTAAATAGATTTCTTTGATGTTGTGCTATAGTAATAACAATCAATTTAACAAGGTAAATCATATTGGATTAACCTTTATGAAATGCTTACTAATTAACTGTAAATAATATGTGTTGTAATACATTAGATGAGTAAATATATGGTGAGAGTTGAGTAAGAATTTGGGGGAAGAAGAAAGTGAAATTGTGTTTGAGATGATTTGAGAGAGAGAGAGAGAGAATGAAAAATGAGACATGTGAGAAGTGTCATGGGTGGAAGTATGTTGGGATTATATGTGTAGCCTTTAGTGAAAGTTTAGTGTGCCTATTCAAGTTTTGGAAGGAAGGAACCACGTTGTATGCTGAATTGCTTTCTCATACTAAAGGAATTGAAGCAGATCGTAACACATATTGAGAAAATTACGGAATGATTAAATATACGCTGTCTTTTATGTCTTTCGTGGCCCAAGTTCTTCTTCTTCTTGTTGGACTGGAAGGAAATCCCTCCAAAGTCTATGTATGTATATTGCTCAAAATGCCAAACATCCTTATTGCTGCTTGCTAGTAAAATAGTTGCAACCACCACAGGCCAACAGTGTGTTGTGTAATCGAAGTGTGTAAAATACAATGGGATATAAGGCTAGTGAATGCGATACAACTTTGTGGGGGGGAGCAAGCAAGGATTAGCGACGGCCGCGGCTGTTGGCACGTCTTGACACTTGGCCTGTCATCCCGCCTTTTGACGTGAACGTGGTAGTTGGAGGTTGTTTGGTTACTACAGTTGATGTGGCATGAGAGACTGTGTAGCTTTCTCTTAGCACCAACACATCCAAAGTATGATCCCATGGAAATGGTTTGTTCTTTCTCTGCAATAATGTTCCTTGGCCATGTATGGCAAGAGATAACATTGCAATGGGACTTAAGTACATTGGCTATATAGTTTCCTTCTTCATCTATCGCTTTCTCTCCATTTTAACCAGGCCATACATTTCGTTCCAATCTCACCCCTTCATCCGTCTCCGATTTAAAGCTTTATGACTCCGTTAGCATCCCCAGCCCAGGCCGTGTGTTATATTACTCTCCGGTTATGACGGAGATCCCAAATTCAGCTCTCAGCGATCATCATTGGAGCTATAATACTGATCGTGACCAATTTCTCTTCTCCCAACGTGACTATATAATCAAAACTATCGCTACCTTACCAAATTCAAAATCTGTCTTTACCCTTTGATTCCAAATCCCAGTTGGAAGAGATGCTTTTTTAAATTGAGAAATGAAGCACATCTTTTCTCCAAACCTTTATCGTTTCTCACTCAAATCTTTCTCTTCTACCCTTTGCATATATCACTACTTATGTCGAACTGAGCTGAAGTAACCGTTTTATTCTGAGAAATTTATTGTCTGAAGACGAGATTCCCACTGCGCCTCGTCTTGCCAAGCAGCGAATGTCATTGGGACTGTCAGTGAGTAATTTCGCAATGATAGGAGAGCAAGTAAATGTACATATATAAGGACGAAACCGCATATAAAATCTAGTGACGCCCATTCCATGCACTTTCTCTGCTAATGTAATAAGAATTATGAGAAAGACCTCAATGCATGCAGTCGCTTTTTTCATCCCTCCATTTCGACCTACTTATAATTCTTTTCCCTTGGTGCAGGCCCTTGTCAATCCCAGCACACCGCAACCTCCTACGGAAATGATGAACCAGCATGAGGCAACAAATTACAAATGCTCTTGTCACACTCCACTCCCGGATGGATATTTCCAGACACACTTTTACTACTTTTACTACTACTACTTTCTCCCGACCTACCAACTAAACATACCTGGCCCAAAACACTCTATACTACTCAAATGGACTTGAATTAATCTTAAAAACATATTCTAAAAACTTACTCTTGCTTCTGTTTTCTTTAAGATGATTATTATCATCATTACATATTATTATCATTACAAAAGGTGGGCAAATTTTGGCATTAATTTTTTCTCCTTTCAGCCGAATGAAAAGTGTAATTTTAATAGGGAAAGAGGTAAATGTATATAGAGTTGCAAGTGATTTATTTATCGGTGAACGAATTACATGCTCTTTAGAGAAGGATTATTATACTCCTGGGCGCAGTTTCATTGGGGGTTGAGATGAAGAACATTGAAAGAGGCGTTGGATAGTTGGATTCCATGCTCCGTTAAATAACTCGATCTTGGTCATTAAAAAGTCGTGACTGGGTGAAACACTCGATTTCAACGGTTTGTTGCTAATGCTTTCACCAACTATCCCTCCGTCGGGGTCGGTGATAAATTTAACCTATTTTCTAAAGGATTCCAACAACTATGCATCTTCTATATGTACATATTTCCACTCGTCGCCTGTTAATTTATTTACTCATGCTCCCTTCACTTTATCTACACTCCAAATTAAAATATATATATGTTGAGTTTGGCTCAAAACAAAATACAGATAAAGGAGGAGATAAAACTTTATTTTGTGTTCAATTTGGATGACATTTGATTTGACAATTACTTAGGAGAGAATAATAATAAAAGGTATGCATGTATTTATATAGAGAAGGGATGATTGGTATTGGGAAATAGGCCTCTGGCATCTTTCTCTTTCCTCAATCCTGTCTTGAGGATTGTACTGACTTAAAGCTCCTTGTTATTTTTTTTTATTTCAACGGAATCCCAGCCATCCATGCTAAAGAGAGGTAAGCCAAAAAGTCTTCTGCGTGCATTCTTTTCCAGGAAAGAAAATTATATCGATCAGAAATGATGAAGAGTGAAAACAGAAGCCGTGTTTGAACAACATATGAGAGTAAGTAAATGCGTCTTATTGTAACGTTTTTTCCCCAACTTTCTCCTGTCCTGAGTTTTGGAGTTGTTAAGGTTTTGGCTTGGCAGATGCAACTAACTTTGGTCAATTATCCTTTCCCCAATTTTTTGTTGTAAAAGGTGAAGCTCTCCACTCTTCTTCCCACCTATCTATCACTTTTACTATTACTCAAAACTTTCCCCTTTCCATCCAAAGAAGCAGTCGGCTACTTTACAATCTTATCATACAAAGCAGACCTTGGGCTCTACGCGTTTGGATTATTTCAGCCAAATAACAAGAACACAATAATCCAAATTTGCACAACAATTCCGTGAATTTGCTAAGGGATTGCAAACGTGCTCTCAGAAATATGAGCTATTAAGTATTCAACCTTGGATTGCAGATGAGCTCTAGCCAATTTAAAGTGATTGCGCTTATGAGACTTTCTTGTCATATTCTCCAAGCCCATCAATATTGATGAAAATATTTCCAACCACCAAGCAGAGAAAGCTTATTATAGTGGAGCGAGAACAATAACCTGTCGAGGGATGCGTCCTTCAACCTACTGGTTAAAATTCAACCGTCATATGAAATCCCAATCATGATAAAGCAGCAAACCGACAGCAACCCAATCCCCCAAACCCAAGTCTTGGTTTACAAAATTACTGTTCGGCTTCAAATTACATTAATTGAGTGAACATCAAAGTGGGATTTCATCTTTGCTAACTAAATTTAAACTCATCACAAAGAAAATCTACAAAGGGCATATACAATAAATTCTTGAAATAGTACAAAAGGTTTATTATTCTTGTTGCTAATATAGGATTTAATTGCAAGTTTTGTTTCATTAAATTACTTTGTCATTTTTTTATAATAATAAAATTTAATCAGTCTTCTTCCCATTTGTTCAAAGCGTACGATCAATATCAACCGGTTAAATACATTTTTAAACTACGTAATATTAAATACTAGGTAAAAATATTAGCCATTTTTGGTTCAAAACTATTTTGCCCATTTGAAAAAATTGCAATTAGAATTAGGATCGTTTGTTTTGCCAGTCCCACGCGCACAAGCAAAGAATTGACGACCATAATTTGCGCCTGATCTTCGGGTTGTTCGCAACACACACGGCTCAGTATGTCCAGTGCATAAAGGGACTTGAGGGGTTTTCATGATTTGTCGCCATGCAGCCGACGCACTTGAATTAACCTCTTGGTAAAACGTGCCAAGGTTGTTGGAAGTTGTTGCAGTGGTTGCCACCACATCCGCTTCATCAGATATTCCCTTTGAAGGAGACTTGTCCAATCGTGGCTTTTTTGTAAAGAATGACATCAATCCTAACTGTTTTGTACTCTTAGAAAGTTTCATGTCAGCAGGCCTTTTGCGCTGTTCTTTTTCATTATCACCAACTTTTGACAAATTAACTATGGTAGATTGTTGTTTTTTGAATAAATCTACAAGATTTTGTTGCTTCCCAAAGTAGAATTTTGATGAAAACTTGGGGACTGCAGAGGCAGCTTTTGGCCGCAATGAATGAAATGTAGCAGATATTGGACAATGATCAGATCCCTTAACAGACTGATGTATTTCCGCGTTTTCAAGATACTTGATTATGTTTGGATCGGCCAACACATAATCTATCCTAGACCCAAAATTGTTCTCCCTGAAAAATTTTACGTTTTTAAGTTGGATATGATTTATAATTTATATATATTATATGTACGCACCTCGCATTTAATTTTGTGTTCCAGCAAGTAAAAGCACCTATCCTATCCGGGAACTTGACTCTAAACGTATCTTTGAATCCTAATTTTGTGCATAAATCATCCAACCACTGACGAAACTCGGTTTGAATAAACTCCTAAAAACTCATGAAAAAATAATGCTGGGAACGTTGTAAAAATTGGTTTGTAAAATAATACTTACCTTTTGAGTTTCCGCACAAGATTGGTCTTGAAATTTGTGTGAAATATTTAAATCTCCAACAATAAGAACAAACTCTCCATTTTCCACCATTTTGACTGCTCGATTTCCCAGAATGTTATGGAATGTTGATTTGAATTCCGTATTATTAATATGATCTGAAGGATCGTCTCTTAATCGAGGACAGTAAACGTTTATCACATTCAGCACCTTTTCAGTTCCATCAGGTTCCTAAACAAATGTAAACATTATAATGAGTCAAGTATTTATTTCTATGAACCAACATGTGCATACCACAACTACATGTTGGGTGATAACAGAACGTCCGTCCTCATCCCCAAATTTTACATGGGAATAGTTGAAATCTTCAATATCACAGTAATTCCCAACGGCAGATGATGAATTTTTATCCAAATTAGTCCCCCCAATACCATCTTCGGCCTTGATGGGCAAAGCGTCATTTCTGCAGTACGTTGCCACCCCTTTGGAAATCAATTAGAGCATTATAACGAGATTTATAATAAAGTCCCTTATTATTTAATACCTGAGTACCCTGCCCGTGATTTGCAGAACGAGAAATAAGATGTGTAGTTGTCCACAAGAGCTTGGGATTCCCTTAAATCGCTTTCTAAAATAAAAGAATGCAATAAATTACAAATTGTTATTTCTAAGCCTTATTTACGTACTTGTCAATTTGGTCTCTTGAACTGCAAGAATTGCACATTTTATTTCCAAACGTTTCTCCAGCACCTCTTTCATTTCCAAGGTTCGCAAGCCGTTGATGTTCCACGAAACAATGGTAAATCCCCCCTCGTTTAACTCCATTGTTAACCCCAGACAGATTATCTGTCGCAGAAATCAAACCTTTGTTTGTTAGTAACCATTTACAATTTACCGAATTCCTTCTCTGGACTCTTCCCGCTCCGGCCATAATAATGATCCATGAATATTTTTTTCTGCATCGCATCATTGCATTGTTTTTGCTGGAAATATTTGATGAAATGCTGTGTTAATTGATTGAGTTTTGTCGCTAATTATTGCGAATAAAAAAAAACCTGTTTGGCTTGAATCTCTGGCCTCTCTATGCGATAATGAAAGTGTTATATGATGACCTAAATATTTGCATAAGAGGAAGCAGTGAAAGATTTATTATTCAATAATATGTCCAATCCATCGCTCAATTGACATACTTTTAAAAAAGAATGACAAGTGTGCCATCCACTCTTATTTTCACTCAAACAAACGCACGCATATATTTATTTGTCTTCCGGAGCTACGTGGATTACGTAACTAACAAACAAATGAGGCTCGTCTACAAGAAGAATGTACCAATTAAGGAAAAGGCTGGAAAATCATGTTGCATGGTTTGGTCAATCTTTTTAACCATCTGCCGTATTTTTTAACTATCCCCATGAGTTTAATTTGCTCTCTCAGTTACAATAATTTCAAGGAGCTAAACACGAAGCTATTGTCTTTCAAGAAAATGAAAAAATATCTTGCATTAGTTTCAGCTATTTTACTGGAGTAAAAGCAATAATATTTAAGAGCTTTATTGCATGACTACTTCGCTTTTCTTGAGCAAATTTAAGTTTGTGATGCAGACAGACTCACATTCATCGGGTAAATTAAATTAAAATGTGATGAGAAAAAATTCTTTTTATTCGCATATATTTAGGAATGATATAAGTTGGTGAAATATTAATGTGCATCGTAATTTGCGATGTAATAATATCTGCGTATGCATATGACATTCTTTACACCACTAAACCAAGCAAACCGCAGAGAATGTTGTGTGGATGAGTAATGTGTGATATCACAATTTTAGCATTATCTATTTCTCTTTTTGGCTAACAATGGATGAAGAACACTTGTTCAAGTTGGGACAAGTAGCAGGATACTAAAAATATTTAAGCTATTTTAGGCCCAACAAGTGGTTGTTATAAGTATAAGGATCTTTCTTAAGCTGTGGAGTACCAAGCTAATAAGCCGCTCTTCTATAAGGATAATACCATCATCTTCTTTTAGAAAGACAAAAAGACCTTTCGTTTAGATTGTATGAAAATTATATCGATTGATTCTGTTTTGATTGATTACAAGGTTTCCGTTTCAGTGGAACTACATTTTCCAGACTTTGTGGAATATTCTGACATTTCCAACTAGTTTTGGCAGTTGGTTTATTCCACACATTATAATGGTCCCTCGATTTTACAAGAGTTAATAGCAATTCTCTTAAACATAAGCAGGATTTGGTTTGTAGCTTTGAGGTGTGTTTTGCGTTTTTGTCTCTCACAAGTGTAATAGAACTTGTTGATGCCACAGGTGTGTTTCGTCGAGTCAAGTGCCATTTGTGGTGAGGAATATATAGCAACAAGAGTTCCAGGATTATTACTCCTCAGTGCGCAGTTAGTTTCGTTTTTAGTTTTCGTTCAAGTTTATTTGGTCTAAAAAATAAGATGAATAACTTGCCGGAAGACGCACCTGCCCCACGTCTTTGTCATTTGATAAAATGGCCAGATTTCGATGGCTATGGATTCAATCTTCACGGAGAGAAAAGCCGTGCGGGTCAATATATTGGCAAGGTGGATAAAGACTCACCGGCAGAATTGGCAGGATTGAAACCTAATGACAGGATTTTGGAAGTTAATGAAACCAACATTTCGAATGAAAATGTAAGCAAGCCAAAGCCAAGCGTATTTTATATTTAAAAAAATAGAATATATATTGCATCGATTTTAATTCCTTATACTGACTTAGCACAAACAAGTTGTCCAAAGAATTAAAGCCGTTCCAAATGAGACGAAATTGTTGGTGTTGGATGAAAAGACGGATCAGTATTATAAGGAGAGGAACATTGTGGTCACAGGGTCCATGCCAAATGTCAAGTATGGCAAGACGCCCGTGCCGCGGCCAAATAGTACAACCGTTGTGTTGACTCCAATTGACAACGAAACTGTTAACAATGGTTCCATCCATTCAGAAGAGGAGGACAGAGCTACTCATGTGTCTGACAGAAGTTATCACTCCGGATCTGGATCCTCTTCTCCGGTAAAAATAAATAATAAATATAATATCTTTAAAATCAGGCTCATATTCGTAGTATGAAAGAACTCTCTAAAATTTATACTTTCCATTTACAAAAACAAATTATTTACGAGCAAAGAATACAGATGAGCATATGTACAAACAATTTAAAGCATCCCAAATCAATAAATACATTTAAATTCGGCCTATTTTGTGGTATGGAGGAAATTCGGCACATAATCTACATAATAATAAGCGATATTACAAGTTGCTCAAGAATGGAAGAGATATATATTTTATGCACTTTAGTTTTTTTTCTATTTATCTACCTTTTCAAACGTCCATTAAATTATTTAGCACTGAGGAATAAAATTTGGAAATCAGAGTTTAATAAGCAACAACTACTTTAGGAATTAATAATAGATACTTGAAAAGTGTATAAATTTTATGAGACTTTTATTTGAAACATCCATTCCTTGTGCCACCAAAGAATGATAAATTATAGCATATTGCATGGATAATAAAAAGATGAGAAGTATTATGGGAATTACTTAAGTTATGAGATGGGATGAAACTCAATAAATTAATCCTTAAGACCAGCATTAGTATCAAAATGGCATTGAGAAATGGCTATAATCCCCTATTATCTCTGTCTCTTAGAAAATCAAGTAAATTTGGTAAATGCATAACATAGGAATGTAATTTTCTGAGGTTAAATGTCACATACATGGTAAACAGAATAAAAACTCTGAATTCTTTTATCACTTAAAAAAAAGGGTGTAACTCTTAACAATGGTAGCAAAAACTGGCCAAGTTAGTGTACAACAAGTGTTTATTTGTTGCATGGTAATAATGCAATGTAACATCAATGAGACAATGCTTTCGAATTACAGTGATTTTAAATTAACTATTTATTATTTGCATGGGTCTTGCTAACATCTTTGGCTACATGCCAGAGTCGGACCACGACGTGAGATCATGCTGGGATGCGTTGCAGTTTGTGCGTTTTATATAATAAACTGTCTGCTGTCAAGAAATTATTATAAATTCATAAAAATGGGCGGAATTCTCAAAGATGTTGTGGAATTTGTTTTTATATGAATTCCTGCACCCCAAGAAGAAACTAATCTTTCAGAGCTCTTCTAACTATTTAGTAAGACTTTTGAGTCTCTAATGTGCGTGGTATAGTGACACAGTTTGAAATCTGCTTACATGTATTTACTATGCATGCGGTCATTACACCAGAGGAGAGTCAGCATTTTATGGCTTGTCCCTTGAACATGCAGCATTCCGCTGCATATTGAAATTGAAAGGGATAATAATCAAATAACAAATTTGCATTGTCGTCCACTGACTATATCATTAAAAATTATTGTTTGTAAAAGGCCACTCTGATAAATATTTAGCTTTATAACTAAAGTACAACAATTAAAAGCGTCGTGATCCATTTTCCACTTGAGAGGTGGGAAATATTGGTGGTCGGCTAATTGGCAAGTGTCAGTGGCTTCATTTTATTGGATTCTTGCAAAAACATATCATAATTGCTTTACGAGAGATTTGAAAGCAAATATATAACAGATATATTTGTATACAAATTTTGGCATAACTGTTGTTTAAAGTGATTAGGGTTAATTACTGCAAAGTACTGCAAACTTTAGCGTTTTATTGGCAAAACTAATTGAAATTCAAATATAGCACAGACAGACACCTGTGCATGCTCTTCCATAGATTAACGTCATGTCAAATTATTTATGTTTTCAGTCTCATTCTTTAGCAAGTCGAGCAATTTGTTTTATTTCTTGCTGTTTGTGACCCAAACAATCAATTTCACTCATGTTTGTGTCTAGGGAAAAAAATATATATATATATATATATTCCATTTTTCAGGGGGAAATGTGTAAAAGTAAATACTTATTATTCATTCATCACCTTGTATTGACTCAAGGATGTTTTATACATGTTCATATCGTTCAAAATGATAATAAAACTCCCGATTTTGCACTTGGCTCAAAGACAATTGTGGTATTGCAACTCTGGTCGTATAATTTATTGGCTGATACTTGTTATCGCATTATACACAGTACATGACGTAACATATAACAGAGTTTGAAACTGTATTTTTATTAATTCTCTCCATGACACTCTTTGCATTATGTTCATATTTATCTAATCTTTGCACCCCCACATATAAACACTATGGATTTGTTTTACCTTCCAGTCCCACTACGTGACAATAATGACAAAAAACTGTTTACACAACAAAATATGGTTCCAAAATTTTGCAATTTCGACAAAATGACAACTCATCAACTTTTACACAGTTAAATTAATATTGTATAATTTGCTATAATAAACAAGTTAGGCTTGCAATAAAGAATAAGTTGGAGTCAATTAGTTTGCATTTTGATTACTCAGCTTTCATAAACTAGGACTTATGATAGAAGCATAGCTTTCTTGTCTGCATTATTCTTTTGTTTCTTTTATGATTTGCATTTGAAATGTTTAGTAAGAAGGCCATGATAGAGCTCCACATGAATACCAATGTCAAAATTAGGCTCTTTTCTGTTGTGGAAATTGAGGGAGGAGCTGTTGCATTTTTCTTTTTATGCACAGCTTTAGTAGAATACAGATATGAAAAATAATTTTGCACACAACATGTTTACGGATACTTATTTTGTAGCTGGAGGCTCCACTAAATGATGTCCTTATATAGTTTACTTTTTTCCAAACGTCATTTAAGACTAACGAGCTCTAGATACTTGAATCGGAGAGATGTTTAGAAAATATTTCGCCATCAACTGACTGAGCTCATAGAATTGACCAAGGTTCGTTCTCATATCGGGAGGTTCGTGCCTCTAAATAAAAATTGATTTGATAAGTCGATGCACGAATAGGAATATCTTTAGGCAGGCCCAACAAGAACTTATTTGGGACACTGTCTAGTGTTTATATGATAATTCGCATTTTGATGATATTGTAATAGCAAAACTGGCTTGAAGATGATCCAGAAAGATTCAGACGTCTCGAGTTAAAGGACATCATTAAAGCTTTGTTCAAATTGCTAATCAATGAAAGGATTTATAATTAATATTAATTATTTATTAAAAAGCTATACGGCATTGAATAAATAGATAACCTTCACTTTCACTAATAATCGTTTGATAAATTGTAACCAATATAACAGAGTATTAATTGTCTGCGAAAATTGTCAGGCGACTCTGTTTGACGGGTTTTCCACTTAATATTATAAAGCTATTTTAATACCATCTTGCATAATCTTATTTGATAATCAATTATTTATTTATCCGATTGATGAACAAGTCTTTGTTTTTACTCACGCTTTTTCTCCTAATTTTATTAATGCATTGGAAACATTTTTAGCCAAAACTACAAAGCTTGAATAATAAAAGCGTGTAGTAAATTCATTAGCATACTTAACACACTTTAATTTAAGAAATTCTTACGTTAATTTGGTATATACCATGACTCCCAGATTTTCTCAGCCACATACGCATTTAAAGAGATCCCAAATTCAAGTCACAAAACAATACTTTTTTCTGGCCAGGAAGATTGATTGGTTAGAAACACAAATTTCAAGATGCAAGTCATACGAATTATTGTAAGCAACAAAACATTATCCAATTACATATCCTATTAAAGGTTTAGTTTAAATATTCTTTTGACCTTTTTCGGCAAGGAAATTTTATTCTACTTGAATATAAACTTTAACTTTAAATGACAACGATATATAACTTGGTTAGAGAATGTTCCAATTTTAAAGTGAATCTGGACAAAGTCTATTAAATAGTTCGAAGAGAATTAATAAGTTATTTTTCCTTTTTTGCTTTGTTCATGAAATTGAAACGGCTGTCGCTTTGCTTTAATGCTCCAATTAATATGCCGCAATATGCGTGAGGATGAAAGTAGGTTTTCTTTAAGGCTCAAAACTTTATAACTAATTATTATTCCAGTAGGTTTATGTGATGTAAGCTTTGCGTATTATTCATTTTTTCAAGGTAGCCATCAGAATATAATTCGAGATTTCAAATAATAAGTATATCAAATGCGAGTTCCATCTGAGATATCCATGCATATTTGTTTACACGTCAATAACGTTCCATCCCAGCATTTCATTTGATCTATTGATGGATTGTGATTGAAAAGAGAAATCTGTCGATAAAATTTCGCCTCGTTTAATATGCTAATATTTGTGTGGTCGTATCTGTTGGTCGTATATGTTGACATGACTGATGTCTCACTCTAATGTTTATCCTTTAAAACAATAATTGAACATGGCACATTCAATATAATTTAGCAGGACCAGAAAAGTCATAGTATCAGGAAACAATCACTTTTTCAGCAGCTCAACTGAATTGCTTTCGTATCATTTGTTTTATGTATGAGTAGGTGCGTATTAAAATGCGAATGAGTATTGCCGATATTTTTTTTAATCTACGAAAGTTGGGCACATAACATACGATTGGGCCAATTTATTTAAATTCCTTTAGCACGTAGCCGTAACTTTTAATTGCCTATGAATAGCTCCTTTCTCTCCACATAGGTATATGAATTAATAATAATAATATAAGAATTAGATCGGCCTAGTTGTCACCTAAGACAATTTAAGAAATGCATTCCTAATGGTACTATTGTATTATACCTGCATTTCATGCATTGTAAAAAAAGCTCACTGGCGATAAAAAAAAATGATTGTCTGTCCATCCAGCGCATTTACATGTACTGGCTTACATATATATCTTTGGGAATTGTCATAATTCAGATAAGCGTGGGAACTTCAGCCCATTATTTTCATGTATTTATATTGGCATTGTAGTAGGAAAAATAGCGCAACATCTTCTGATGCACATATACAAAAATAAATATAATTCGCCACAGCGTGGCATGTAATAAATGATTTAACTTTGCATTATTGCGCAATTTTCTAAAACCCATGTAAAAATTCACTAAATTTTTATTTGATCCACTTTCAACGGACTTCTTAAAAATATCTTGACAAGTTTTCAAATATATTACTTTATAAAAAACGTTGCTTAATGAGACATTCCATTAAAGTGATTTTTCCAGGAATCATATAAATAAATATTCATTGCAAGGTCAGTTTAAAGGCATCAATAGAAAACAATTTTTAGGAAGGTCTTTTATGTGAACACGTTTAGAATCATGCAACTGAACAGTAACAATTATACATGCAATGCAACTAGGTACACATTATAAGCATGGGAGAATGAGAATGATCACGAAGCTTTTTATAATTCGAGTTTCCTGGATTTATTTCAGAGCAAGAACAATTCTTTGAAAAAGGAAGGCCGTTCTAATGGCTACGCCAATGATGGGGACGAGAGTTCTATGGGACCATCGCCGACGCCACCAGCAAGCTCAGCCTCCCCTTCTCCAGTTCCAATGCTGACCAAATCTGGAAATCATTCCAACTTTTTAGACTTAAACATGACAGCTCAGGAAATGCGGGCCAAGCTGGCTGCGAAGAAGAAGGACAAGATGGATCCCAAAAATCAAAACATTGATTTAAGAAAAAAATATGACATAATTCAAACGCTTTAATTGAACTACTACAACAACTACAGTAAAAAAAGTGAATGAAAATATCATGATAAAATTACATTCGTAAAAATATAAAAAAAATCAATTACAATAATTTAGATTATTGGTTGGACTATATGTAAACATGTAATCCAGAACAATATGTTATTATAGATGCTTCCAATTTCCATAAAATTTGGATTTCAAATATTGAATTGTAGGGATATATTCTAAACAATGAGTTGACCTCTGTTTGTAATAGTTAGCATTGTAATAGCTATACATGTTTTCTGATTATAAAAAAGCATAATAATTCCATCTTCATAATTTACTATGCATAATTATATATACATGTTAAGTTTAGCATGTTTTGTTCTAAAAATAAGCATAATTTTCTCTTGTTAACTGTCTTTTTCGAGCATTTCCAAAGAAGGGGTCAAATTTTGTATCTAATTCTTCCTCTTTACCGTAGTTATTCTTTGGAAGTTTAAAATCATCAGTAAAAGTTAAGCTTTCTTTCGATAAATTAGTGGTAGTAAAACTATATTGACTATATTGAATGTATGAAAGTAATGTCATATTTTGTATACTAATTAATATGAATTTAGCCATGAATAAAGACAATTAATTAATGCCAAATATTTGCCGATTACAGTATGAGTCATTCTATATGAATGTTGTAAAACCTGAAAGCATAAGCATAATAATCACGGATGACGCTTTGACATCTGTAATAATAAGTTAATGTAGCAATAATAAGTATTGCCATCAAGTTTTTATTTATTTCTTGGTAATTTGTCTCACCCTTGAGTCTAACTTTTCTAATAGTTTACAACCAATAAATATCATCTACAATAAGTTATTTATTGCTACTTTTTCAACGTTTCAATATTAATATTCTACGATTTGGAAACATTTTTTTGAACAAGTTTAATAATGTTTCTTTAGTTTAAGGCATGCCTAATTATTGTTGCAGATTCTTTTTATTGCCAATGTCACTTTAAGGCAATAAATGTGTTTTCACCTAGCACCAGTAGTGTCTTTGTAATTGCTGTCACTTATTTGACTGAACTGAAATTCAGGGAAGTAAAAAATAATTTCACCTAAAATTGTACCAACGTTTAATAAACATTCCACTCAATAATACGAATTAATAATTAATACCCTTTAAATGTCATTAATGTGGACATTGTCTAACTTACAAAGTTTTACTCTTGATATGAAAAACGGTAAAAGTAGAGCGATGATAGACTGAAGACAGCTCCTTTTAAAAGGAGAAAAAGATTACAAATTTTAAAATACATTTCATCTAAATATAATATATCTTAACTAAAATATGACCATCACACTTGCTTTTAGGAAAGTCTTTTTTTATGGATGAATATTTAATAATATACATATTTTAAAAATTACTTACAACGAATGGAAAATTTCAGGAGTAACAACATTTACGAGTATTTTGGAGCTGCTGCGAAAAAAATATTTGTAAAATTGCATGTAGGTTAAAACAGTGCTCCCTATTTGCTAACAACATTTCCAATTACATTTTTTGGAGCACAAAGAACAAGATTTTTAGGAAAACGTATGGAAATGGAATCTAAGTAATTTTCCATAGGAGTTACATTAGGACAAGGCTGGAGGTCCTTCAATATCAACATTTTAATCGCTTCACCTACAATACATCTGGAGCAATAGACATGGAACGGCAATGAAAATAATTTGTTGTGGGATAAGTGATGAGATCGCTTTGTTTACTAACATCCCGGCTACCTTGGACCACGTTCCGTTGTTAGCTTGCGGAGGAACTTTTAGCAGATGCGCAAATAGCTGGTACTCGTCAACCAAATCAATTGGAGAGTGCACAAGCCCCTTCTTGAAATCTGGAAGCCAAAAATTTTTATAACCCAAGATTCTCAACAACATCTTTGTGTATTTTACCTGGCCCTTTAGCGAAAAATATGGTACGCATATCTGTCATATTATGATAGCCATGAGCCCCACCCCGAAGAAAAAATGGGGAGCGTCTTTTTGGAATTTGCTTAAAACTTTGTAGCCCTTGAAGGTAAAAGTGAGGCTTGGCCACAATAATAATTTCTTGTACCAGACGATGGTTTTTGTATCTGAATTCTTCTGGAATTTCTTCTCTTTTGTAAACATCAAATCCCCTTTTTCCTTTCAGAGCTTGGTAAACCTAATCAAAATTAAGAAATCACATATGTACTATACCACAAATATGTTAATAACACCATACTTTCTCCACGCTTCTTCTGTATGGGGAGATTGACATTGTAGATCCATGACCCAGTACTTTATACACATCACTCGTCTGTACATAATCTTCGATAGGAACAATAACTGTTCCTGACCCTTCTCCAATCCAGGTCATCCCGTGATCCGATACAAGAATTACATTGACCTTATAAATTTAATATGTATTTCATTTCAAGATAGAGCAAGTGTGCCACAAAACCTTGTGTACCTTTTCATCTAATCCAGTATCGGTCAATCTATCCAAGAAATCGTAAAAGACATCGTCAACATCTCTTATGGCTTGTTTAAGTTCTTCTGAATAAGGTCCAAACTCGTGACCTATATTATCCAAATGCTCAGCATATACCTGTTAAAAAAAAATACGTCATTAAATGCATGGACATTTCTTACATTTCTTTGAGCTTTCTTACCATTGCCAATTGATAATCTTTTAACAAATGATCAATTGCAAGATTAAGTGTATCTCTAATAGCTTGAACACCTGGGGCGTAAGTGTATCCTGTGCACTTGTCTGGAATAATTTCATCATAAGGAACATCACATCTGGACCAAAATCTAAGGAAGGATTTTTTATTGTAGCGTGTGGCAGTGGTCCATATTGGTTCTGCATCCTGCCACCAATGAAGTTTACGAGTCGAAGTCTCATTGTCTAGGTCAAACACTTCGTCCCTTTTCAAATCAAACATGTAATTTCCAAGAATCCCATGATTTTCTGGAAAAACCCCCGTGCTAATTGTTTCCCATGCAGGGTAGGACTCGGACGGAAAAACAGGCTCAACCCATTGGGCTTGGACGCCTTCTTGAAGAAATAATGGAAATCCTCGAAGCTCATTCTTTTGTTGTTCATAATAATCCCAACGGAATCTAAAACATTTATATTTTAAATGTTTCTTGGGTTTTTTTACAATATGAGTTTACAAAATATAATTAGCATACCCATCCAGCATTATAATAAGGAGTTTATTGTTTTCCCCTTGTGGAGGGTTATGTTCTTCAGCAGAGGACGGAGTAGGATCTTCAGCACCATTTGCTGAACACCGTTGTAAATTAGAGCACCATACGATAAGAAATAAAACAATAAAGTCCCATAAATTCAGTTTCCATTGTTGCATCGTCATCCTTTGAATTAAAAAAAAGTGGGTTATCAGTTACTTACAATGGCTGGCAGACATTTCATTAATTCGATTGGGATTTAAAGGAGGATCCATGTTTCATTAAATGAATTCTTTTTGCATAGACATAAAATGAGGCATCACTGCCAAGGAAAGGTGCTTTTTAGACCCTGTTTCTGTGTCTGCCTATGACACCGATATTGTCCTTGGCTTGTACATATACCATGATGAAACTTGAAAAATGAAACTTTGCCAAAAATTGACTGCCCTCTTAAGATACAGAGATGCAAGGTCTCCGTTGTTGTCTATGTGCTCAGTATTATTACGAAAGCTTTCTAGCCACAAAATTCAGGATTCATGAAACAGACTAATCCTAGATTCGTACCCAAAGAATTGCTTAACCAGCAGACACAAACCACCAAAAATAGGCGACCACTATATAATCCAGGTTGTATTCAATTTATTTTATTTTATTAATTGATGTATAATAATTTTCAGTTAAATGGCTTTGTAAGCAATATTTATTATATTCGATAAAGGCTAGAAGGGCTCTGAGACTCTGAATTTTCCAAACTGCAAACGCAAACTAAACCTGAAAACCTGAAAACGCCCAGTTTTCTTAACATTTTCTTATAATAACATTTTCTTATCTTATAAAATGAGTTGGAGATACGACACCACATCAAAATATCTTGTGCTAACAATGGGTGAAACTAAACAAGGGATCAAAAACATGCTTGTTTGTATATGATCGTTTACAATGATATGATGATTACACATGAACATTTCCTTCCCGAATTGTGACATGAACATGGACTATCGGAAATTGTGATGGACAGTCATATTAATATTAATATATGGAAAGGTTTATTGTACCTTGAGAAATGAGCTACTTCCTAATGACATTTATCATTATTTGGAATCACAGGAGAATGTTTATGAACACAATCAATACATTATTACAATCTCGCAAAATAGGAATCTCCTTTATCCATCAGTTGTCAGCATTTTCTTTTGTGGATCATCCCCATTACTGTAGGAGCGAATGAGGAAAGCACAATGACCACCAATTTGACTAATACTTTCTTTTTCACTTTAGCCCAAAAGCAGCCGTATATATATATTGCTTTCTCAGCAAACAGGAGAACGTTTCAACCAAATATGCTACTGTTGAGTTGTCACTTTGTAATTGCCATATGTAACCACTTCTTTTTATTGCGTAACTCTAATTGTTTATGATTCAATTTTATTAGTTATTTTAAAGGCAGTGTGTGTGTACAATGTTTGGATAACTGGGCTACGAGGAAGACCATGAGACGGAGAGTTGCTCTCCATCTACTACTTGAGTGGATGTTTATGCTTTGCTTGGTTTTGCAACTTAAAATCTGCAAGAGTCTTTCCGATATGAAAGAGGGACAATGTAAGAGAGAATCCGATTTCGGATACATCCGCAGCATCTCGAGGAACATCTCTTCCTTCGGGCAAGCGTGTATTCTCCTATTCATCACGTCTAAACAGGAGCATAAAGACCAAAAAATAAAAATTCTCCTTCTCTTGTCAGCTATTAATGTGAATACAATGAAACATCTTAACGATCTGTCTCTTTCTCTTGCAAATAGCTAGAGAACACGAAATACTTTTCACTCTCATTACTCCTTGAAATGATTCTCGCTTTAGGAAAACAATATACATAATATCAGCTTTCATGGAATTTTGGAGCTCTGTTTCTATGTTAACTGGAAATATCTGACAAGTTCGTTGATGCACACAATAAATTTTCTGGATTCCTTCTTTATGGATTGATGGACAAGAGTATATAGAAATGCAAAAAGAAGGACGTCGATTTATTTTCTGGAGCTTTCATGATACACGCATTGTATTTTGGACAGTAATGATGCTCGTTTTGAGATAAAGAATAGCCATCTCTTAAATAAATTTATGTTATCCAGTCGGAAAGCTAATTTAGTCGGAATATATACCAACTTAAAAAGAGATTTTCTTCTGCTTTACGAGGTTAGAGCAATATGAGACAAATCTTGTGCATTTTAATATTGAACGTTCACTTTTATTAGTCTCAGTCAAAATTGGCTACACTGGTAATCAATCAAGTTTCCAAAATAAAGAGACAGAACTACATAATCAATTATTTACGTACTGTTTACTAATGAATAATTTATGGTAAAATGAAAATATTTTTTTTAAAACGTGTTGCAAATTAAAAAGATGAAAACTGTGATTTTTAAATTATAATAAAAATGCTGGAAATTTTAAAGACTAGAAAATATAATTCTTAAACCAGCCAATGGACAGGTCCACTACCACCATCATATTTATCTCTATGTATTAAAGATTTTTCGAATGCGTCAGTTGTGGAAAGTGCAGAGGCTCCAATGTAGCTTGCGTGGTAACGGTAAGGAGATGCTTGAATCTAAAAAAAAAAATATAAAAACGTTTCATGTGAACTGCATATATATGTATGTAAATAAATTAGGATCGTGAAAATATACCTTGGGTTTTAAATGAGGAGGACACAACTTTGTAACTTCGAATTCAAGTCGTTCAACAAATCCAGGAAGCATTGTACATCCTCCAGTTACAAAAATGTTTTGAGACATTTCTTTGCGAATATCCATTCCGCAGTTCTAAAACAAAGAATTAAATAATTAGTAATAATAAATTGACCATCTTGTTGCAAAAGAAATTTTATTTACCTGCAAGCTTCGGAAAACAAGTTTTTGAAGACTGTCACAGTCCAGTCCATAAAGTCCAGGGTCAAAAAATCCCTCTGAAACTCCTCGCAAGACGGTTTGATTTACACCAATTAAGTTGGAAATAGACAGTACATCCCGCAAGTCCAGCTCCACATCCACTGAAATTTCACGCGAATCTTGAGACATTTTTCTAGACCCTTGAGAACTGCAGTAGATAAAATTTTCTGTAATAAAACGAAGAACCAGATTTTCCGCTGGAGTCGATAGGTACAATCCATTTTCCTATATTTATAATATATCATATTAATATGACGAATGGTTACTCTAAATATTATTTACTAACCTGAGGTCCTAGACCTTGGCGAAGACAATGTTTTAAAGGCTGACCCCCAAACGGTGCTCTTTCCCATGCATGATTTAACACGAAGCCATGACTTACAGGAACAATGTCGCATCTCTCCCCAATATCACAGATAATCCCATTATCACTGGAATAGGCCCAGAAAGAAACAACGCTTTGGTGACAGAGCAATGCACTTTTAACCTATTATTTAGAAGAAAGCAATTATTAGCATCATTTACAGGCTTTTAATATTTCTCTGTACCGTGAATGTGTCAAATAGAAGGCTAAGCAATCCTTTCTTACAGGCATTATCGACCCTCCGAGGAAGAGTTACAATGATACGGTATTTTGAAGGCTGGACATTTAATTCTTTAAAAATTTTGAGCAGAAATCCTTTTATTGCAGTCATGTCCAAATTATTCTATAAATTATAAAAAAAAACATGTTGTTTTAAAAGAAAAACAATTGTTTAATTGTAATCAGCACCTGACACATTTTAGATGTGCATTCTATTGGAAACTTTATTTTTGCGTTCTTTCGGTTTTCTCTTAAATAAACTTCATTTCCATAAACTACAGTTCCATTTACGTTCTCTGACATTACGGCAGCAAAGAATAGAGCTGGAAGCGTGGCTATATATTCATGCAAAAGAGCAATTATTATTGTATACTTGCATTTATTATTAAAGAAATCATAGTCTTGGGGGCTTACGTTGATGTGCGAGGACGCCAGCTCTTATGTTTGTGGAACCGAATTCCACCAAAATGATATCTCTGAAATTGGAGAGTGTCTTTGGAAGAATATAATGTAGAGCTGCGGACGGAGACATTTCCATTTTTATTGCATCGACCCAAGTAGCAGCTTCTGTGGCATTTTGGCATTGGACAACATAATAATGTCCCTTCTAAAATGAAATTAGTGAACTAACATATAAAACTTATCTAACTATGAAAAGATTCCTTACACTGTCATCAATGCCAATTATTCTGTTAGTCATAGTTTTGCTCTAAAATTTAAGATAAAAGCATTTAAATATATGAAAAACATTTTAGCATGTAAAATATTGACGGTTTTTAGTACCTGATCAGTCCCAACAAAATCTGTGGGGTCTAAAAAGTCAACTTTTCCTCCAATTAAATTAATTGACTGAAAAAGACTTGTGCAATCTTCCTTCTAAATAAATGCAAGTATTTGCTTCAAAATATAATCCTATAATAATCTTATTCTTAAAAATACGTACCTCATAACCATTTAATTTTCCAGTTCCCAAAACATAATATTTTCTTTTCCATGCATTCCAAAATGTTCCTTTTTTTCTATTACCACTTAGAATATTTAAAAATCCACGCATATCGGTGCTATGAGTTGTTGCTTCTTTATTGCTCAAATGCTTGGGTTCAGGCACCGCATATAAACGACCCAATATCGGTGCCTACAAGATAATTGTGGTATAAAAATTTGGTACTTCTTTATTATATTATTAAATTTTTTACCGGATCCCAACTTTCTGGAGAAATTTTGATGTGTTTTGCTACCGCTTCTTCAGGGAACGTTTCTTGAGTTTCCAAGTTATTAGAAGATTCAGAAGACGGAATTCCAAGTACTATTTCTGTGGCTTGGGAATAATTGATATGTTGCTGTTTTTTGGCTTTGATTGAATCTGCATTTTGAATTTTAATTGACATTTTGGTTGGGATAATGTCTTCTTGATAACTGTCAAAATCTGCTTCTGAGCCCGACGATGACATTTGGCTTTCAGTTTCTTCGTGAATCACTTCCAATCCTGTGGCATTTAGTTTGTTATACAACTTAAAAATTATGAAAAATGCCAAAGTAAATTAATAATAGCCATGCAGTTACCATAATCATTGTTTTCATATTCTTGGTGATCCAAATTATAATTGTAGTTTTTTGGAGGTGTATTTTGAAGAGATTCTCGATAATCTTCTTCAGGATCTAAGGAACCACCGGAATCCTCGTCTTCATTTTCAGAAAAATCAAGAGTCTCATTGTCAAATTCACTGCACTCTCGATCAAGAATATCACTTCGTGTATTGCTTTGACTGTGGCGTAGTATCAATTTAGCTGCTGAAGGAACAAGCGAGTCCACTGAAATCAATCAAATCTTAATTAAAGGTGAAATATAACAAACTCATGAAAATTCTTTCGAGTATCCTCTGTATTTTGTATGATTAAAATTTCCAAATGCTGATTCGAAGCAATTTAAAGGTATTATTTCCACTTACCTAGATTTGAGGTGGTTTTAACTTTAGATTGCGAGTAAATAGATTGGTTTGTTTTAGGCACATCATAAATTATGTTCTAAACAAAAATAAAACAAAAATTGTTAGGAAATATTTGGGATGAGAAGTGCACAAGCAAAACTACATCTCCACACTGAGACAAAAATTTGCAGAAAGAAGCCAAACTATCAGCAGATCAATTAAGTAACTGTAAAAAAAATAATAGGTACGTGGAAGTAGTGTTCAAAATCGGTGTGCATAAAATATACAGATGCATCCCCATTTCTACTGTTGTATAATCGTGCATTTGTTGAAGCCCAAAATTATTACGTACAGTTTAACTCATTTGTATCGTTAACACACATTTTTCTCCGCATCGTCCTCAACAACCGGAACAGAAACAAGAGTTTTGTATATTTATTTCAACATTTCGACCGCAACTGTTATAAAAACAAAAAAAGTTTTCCTCTAATCCCCAGCTTCATAAAAAACATTTTCATGACTACGGTAAAAATCAATTAATCACGTTTAATCAATCAGGCAAAATTAAGCGTCGCTATATGTACAATATTGTAAAATGACTATGGTGCTTTTAGAAAGACATTGCTTTGAAATTATAAAACTCTTTGGTAGTATTCTAATAACAAGACATTAAAAGGAAAGAAGAGATGCAAACACAGGAGATTTTTAAAAGAAAAATTCTAATACAACATGACTGAAAATAATAACAACAAATTTCATGCTTTTGTATCGTTACCTCGTCATGGATGTTTTTTTTTTTAAATAGGTTTTAGTATGCGTATTATGTTTTGTGTAATGTGATCCGCTAGCTACCATGGGCGTTATGTCACTACTGTTCACCTGCAGGGAGCCAGATTATTCCGCAATAAAATAAATGCTTCTTCCTTTAGAGAGACGCCTCGCAATATATGTCAATACCAATTAAGTAAATATACGAAATATGGTATAATAAATTTAGTAGGAATTGAAGTAAATATACAGAGGACCATGAAATTACCCAAATGAAGCAGAGTATTAATTTTAATTGGGGTAATAGAAAAGCGTGTGCATATTATTGTTAATAAATATCTTACCTCACAAGGCTGGTACAAAGTCCCCTGGTTATTCAAATTGGGGAAAGGATATTTCTTTCCACCCCCATTTCCATTTTCATAAATTATCTCCGTTCCAATGTTGGACTTTGGTGAAATTATTTGGGAATTCATTTTGGGTCAAGGAACTATAATTTTTTCAGTATACCTGTAATAAAAAATTAACAATGTGAATAGTTGAAAATAAATCGTCATCGTCATCCATTTCTAATCCAAATAGTTGTCGCATTGTATCAAGCGTATATATTGCAAATTAAGAAGTATCATTTAATACGATGCCTTTATAACACCCTGCTATTATATCTCGGTCGTAATTAGTAATGGCCTATTGCTAATGGTGAGATTGGTCACTCTCTTTGTTACAGCGGATACATTATTGAGATGAGTTTCTTTTACAGAAATGGGATGGGGTTCAATAATAAGTTTCTTCACCTTTGATAACAATATTAACAATTTAGGGTATAAATGACTCCCAGCGAGACATAAATGGAAACCAGACAATTGCTCATTTTATTTAGCTGGACTCAACTGAACTCGCTGAACCTAATTTGTGGTTTTATGTGTGTTATTACTTGGCTTTAAATGGTTTCTAGGGTTGGCTGTATGGTGTGATTGTTACAATATACTAAATTCAAAAGTTTCAAAAGCCCATTATTGTCACGTATATGGGCAGCATATATATATCTGTCATCAAGTCTCCTTCACTGGTTGAAGACAAATTATTTTGACAATAATAAATAGCTAAGAAGCCAATCCTTTGTGTGTTGACTCTATCAAAAGTTTGCATTTTTGGCATATAAATATTTGCCAAGTGTGACGTGACTTGACACACACGACATGGGAGATTAGTGCTAAGACATTTCTCACAAGTTACAAATGTATACAACTTAATTTAAGCGAGTATTCATTACGATTTGAAATCCATTATAAGTAGTACATACGTTGCAAAATGTCGGTACATAAACCAAAATTGTAATTACATTTGCATTGTACTGCGAAAATTGATTCTTCTATTTGAAAATGACATTAGGCATACAAACACAACATATGCTATTTATTTCCATAGGAAATTGACATACATATTATATATGTAACATAATATATATATATAAATGTGCATAATTTTCTATCATCCTTGCACTTTTTGCGTATCGAGTGGATGTGAAGTTGTGTATCAATTTCATGTTGAGGAAAGTAAAATTTAAAATAATCCACATGAGAATCATTATTCCATGTAATCTTCTTATTTCATGTTTCTCTTTTCATATGGAAATATTTAAATGTATCTGTAAATTGTATTTCTTGGCCATAGAATTAAAGGAAGGAATTTTTCATTATTGCCAGTTTTACTAACAGCTACTACCCATTAATTTGTTGGATTGTTAAAAAACAATCAAAAATGTTAGCAAAAAATCTTAGGAATATATGAATGCGGTTTTACATCAAGTACATATAATATTACAGACATAAGAAAACCACAAAAAAGCAAGATAATTGAGATTTAGCTTGGGTATGCATACTTTTTAAACCCATACATAATGTTGGGTTTTGTAATAACTGTAAGTTTCCCTGAAACCATAGAATATCTATACGGTTTTATGTAATATTTAAGATTTTTTTGACAAACTGTCAGAAAGGTTGACATCAAGTACAGTGATTAACTGTAATTACCGAGTACATACAGATATAGCGAGAGTGTTAGTCTTATTTTGTTTTAGAAATTGTTTATTCCATATATCTGTTTCTCGTCAGTTGTAAATAATTATTGTTGTTTATGCGAAAGCTATGGAAATATGATATGAAACAGAAGTAGAACCAAGATATTCAATTTTCTCAAAAGTATTAAGATATAAAAATGAAGGGTTTATATTGTCTCCAGAAATGACTTCTCAAATAATCACATGTATACTCGATATAAAGTTTTAAGATAACATTTCTATTTGACATTTGAAAAAGTTGACAAATTTATTTTTTATAGTGCATTAGTTATTAATTTCAACCTTGCAACCTGTGCATTTTTAAAGATCATATCAATATTTATACGAGCTATTGTAATTGTAGACTTGCGAAGGTTAAAAGCTAGTTTGGCTTCAAACTTATTTCTCACTTTATATGTTAAATTTTGCAGAATAGGGAATTTAGAAACTGAAATTCTGCAATAATATATATAAAGGCTTTCTTGAGAAAAATCACAATTAGTGCAATATACATTTATAAGAATAAGAGTTTAGGGAACAAATAATGAACCATTTCCAAAGTCATTCTCAACAATGTGCATCATGTCAATCAAGTGCATGTTTTGTGCACGAATTTGTTTGTGAACTAATTGGAATACTTATGAGAATTTTAAAACAAAAAGCATTTTATCACATGCATTTTCTAATTGGGGTATCACGCTTGGATCTGATAAATAAATAAATGCAGAGGATTATCAAGAATGTATAAACTTACTTAAAATTCCACTTTTTTGTCAGTTCCTCATTATCTGATTCAGTGAATTCTTCTCTAAACTTATCAATTAACTTATAGAACACTTTTGGCAATTACTTTTGCATGTTGCACTTTTGCACTTTGTTTGTTACACATCACAACTCAAACACAACCAAATTATAAAAGATATGTACTTTTTTACATATGACAAATTGGCTTTCGATAATGAATACTTAGTTTAATCTTCGGCCTGGAGGAATTATCTGATTAATTTAATAAATTTTGTCCATGTTTCCTTCCTCTGGGCAGATGAAGGTAGAAAGGAAGTTTGGAAGGATGCGCAGGGAACTTTTATATGTTTTTGTGTATACAATGAGAGGTGAGGAGCTCAGGTGTGCTTATGACTTATGGCAAAGAAAAGAAATTGACGAATACTTGTTCACAGGAACTGAGACAAGAAGTAACTAAAAGTTTCAAGGGAGTGTGTAATACAACTAACGAATGGCCAAGCTGTTCAATAGAAAAACGTAACATTATTGCGGATTAAAGTCTGCTTTCTATACCACTACCACTGCTACGTATGCATTGTATACAATGAGGAAAGAATTCCATCAGCAGAAATTTACTTTGCTCCAACTAACAATTCAACATCATTCCATTTGACGCCATCAGTGAATTCACATTACAAAGGGTTTAAATCGTTTAAACTGCTCACGACCACCGGCAGCAGTTGGTTATTGTATGCAGCAGAAGCTTCTGCATATTACTGCATATTGTGCTCAGTCATTAAATTGAGTTTTATTATTGGAAAGTCAATTTCCCTGTTGCACCTGGTTAAATGAGGAGGGAAGGGAGAGGGGCGGAAATGTGGCCATTGTCAAAGGCTGGAATAAAAATAACACAAAACAGGATGTAATGGGATACATTTGGTTGGAAATGAAACAGTTACTTGATCCAATAATTGGAACAGGGCACCAATGAATGACTCCTCCTGCGGCTTAAAAATGATTGACGGCCCTCAAAGTCACTTCATTTATTATGGGCCAATAGTGTTTAGTCTCTGTCCGTCCGTCCGTCTGTCTGGTTGAGTGATAACTCTGAGCGCTTTGACCTAGGGAACATTTCAAAAGTTGTTTCACAACTTTTTTACGCCGTCTTACGGGCGTTTATTTGCTCTCATGAGAATTCCACTTGAATTCAAATACAAAAGATGAACAGTTTCTCATCAAGCATGAATTACACCCTTCGCTACGTTGTCAAAAATAATTTTGCATCCCACTTATTGTATCTTCCGGAAGAAAATTCAATGGGTGGCTTCTTCTTTTGCATCCGTTCCAACAATAGCACTGCAGACAAACAATGACAGGATGCAACAGCTTTATCTATTTCCCCCAAATATTTTTTGCAACACTTTTGTGTGTCTTAACTATCTGCATCTTTTACATTGTTTAACTACCAATTTCTTAATCCAACAACACTAATGAGATAAATGAGATTAACAAGTGCGTTAAATAATAATAGAAACAAAACATGATTCTGCAACATGCAAAAGATAAAGATGAGAGGCTTGATTGATAAAGAAGCATCAGTAAGTCTGCATCCACTTTCTCCTTGAATTACACGAATGCAACTTTGTGTGCATCAAATAGCAGTTCTTCTTAGTAGTTCTTAGGCATAGCCATGCTTCCTCTAAAATCTTTTTGATCTTGAAAGAATCGTTGCAGCATATCACGAATTGGCCGTTGTGAGAGATGGCTGATATTCCCATCAAAAAATTAGCATAATTTCAGACTTTCCTTTCATTGGACACGTTGTTATATATATAAAAGAGTTGCAGTTCGTGCCCTTTAAAAGCACACAAATATAAAACGACGCTAACAACTTTAAATTTGATCTTCACACAATTTTTTCTTCGTCTCGTTAATCAAACTTTTAATGATCAACTTTTACTTATTAATAATGATAACTAATTTGAATAATTTAAAACGGTAGCCACTTTACTTCTCAACAATTTAAATCTGTAACTATTGTACATATTGAATTGCAAAAACCAAGAAACTGTTGGAAAATGCCAAAGATTACTAGATTCATACATGACAATACATGACATGATTCATTCATGGGGAGGCCGTAAATAAAACCATTGAGGAATATATCAACAATGAGGTCAGTTTTCATTGTTGAAGTCAATTCCCAAGCCACCAATAATCTACTTCTTTTGCATATTGTTCTAGTTGCCGAAATTCCTCAGTCCTTATTTTAAAAACCCCGCGGGATTGGCGCTAAATCGGTAGGATGTCGTCAATGTCGTCATCCCTTACAGGGACTTTGTCAGGTCAGCTGTTTGACCTTTTAAAATAAATACCTTTAAGAGAATCTCTTAATTTTAATATTTAGGGAGGATGGCTCCGAAAATTGTATGCCCGGAAGTATGAAGAGTGCTTTGGGACGAATCAAAAATTATTCCGGTTTCCAAACACTTTGCAAGGGGGAAGTGGCTGGGGACACTTTCATGCAATCTGTCCAAAAACGGTGAGCATACAAATTTTTATGGATGTCCATACAATTTTATATTGAGCTCTTTAAATTTTGTAGGCTGATGGAACTGGGCAATTTATCGGAAGAGGATTTGGATGCTCAAATTCTGACCCTTAGGAATAAATATTATTATTGTCTTGTGATGGCTCGCATTTAGATTAAAGTGGGATTGTTAAGTTGTGAAACATTGCATTGATATTCGGCCTAAATTGGATTAACAATCTTTGAAAAAGCAACACCGAAACGACAACGCATTTTAGTTACAACTTTATTAAAGCTTTGTTGAAGGCCAAAGCCTAATTGTCAATTTGCATCTGCAATATTGTTGGAATTTATGTGATTTATGCCGATAGCTGAAGCTCCCTCAATTTCAGGGGACAGGACCTGAAAATGACGTCATCCCCTCCATCCCCTGCTTTCTGAGCCTCAAAATAAATTTCGAAAACTTGTTAAATCCACTCAAAATATTCCATTTTAGCATTTTAAGGCTGTTTTTGTACATTTAAGGCTTATCATAAGTTTATCGGGTAAAATTCAGCATTCAACTG
>JAQIXN010000704.1:0-30408 GCA_034698145.1 Proisotoma minuta
TCATCTAGTAAATTTGAAAGACCCAACCAAAATATAGACAATGATTATACGACCGCATCTTCTTCTTCTTGGCAAGCTGGTGGCCCGACTGAAAGTTTCACAGAAATGGGTTCCTTTACCGTCAACCCAAACCAATATCTCGAAACCTTGGACGCGACGGGTATCAGTAGTTTGGATGAAGGCTCCGCAACAACCAAGCCTCTCAAAGCAGCTAAAGGAAGAGCGTTTGACAAAGAACAAATTACGACCACAACAACAAGTCCTTCTCCTCTTGAAGAATTTGGAACTCGTTTTCCTAATGCTGACGAGTTTTCAAATCCTTCTCAAGCATTTGCTAGTTTGACACCCACAATGCAAGAACCAGGTGGTTTAACATCAACTTCATCTAGTAAATTTGAAAGACCCAACCAAAATATAGACAATGATTATACGACCGCATCTTCTTCTTGGCAAGCTGGTGGCCCGACTGAAAGTTTCACAGAAATGGATTATTTTTTATCAACTCCTTGTTTCACCGAAAATTTTGTATCATTGAAATATTTAGAGCCTTCTGTTTTTAACCAAAATTTAGGTGGTTTATCTATGAATATGCCTTTTCAAAACGAAGATGATTTTTCCACGACGCCTTGTTATGAATACAGTGGAGACTGGATATCAACTACACCTTTGTATTTTTCTACTAAATCACTGTTTACCGATAATTTTGAGTCGTCTTTAATTCTTGGTACTTTTTGTTATTTTTCCAGTGACAGTACATCAAATTTTTTTTCAAACTTAGATAACCGTAATGGCGTTGAAAAAAATATTGAAATAAGTCAGTCTTCTTTAAAGGATTTATTAGAAATCTCCAATAACATATCTACTGTGCCTTTATTTTCTTCTATTTCAACTAATAACTTTTTTGAAGATCGGTTAACCCAAGTCTCCGTAAAGAATGATACGAGCAGTATCTTTCAGAAATTTTATTCAACGTCACCACCTATCAAAGATGAAAGGTTTGGAATAAAGCCTTTCAGTACACGAAAATTTAGCGACGTCAAACTAAGTGATATAGGTCTTAAACCGAACAACAGATATTCTCAAACAACGCTGCAAACTACAAGAAAGTGGAGACACCATAATGAAAGGCCTATCAATGTTTTACACTCAAATACAAAAATGCCAAAAGGTGTAATTTTGTTTGAGTTGATCCGTAGTCGAAATAAGCGAGTAATAATTATTTCCGTGTCAAAACCAAAGGGAGAACAAAAACATATTTCTGTTGCAAGGTCAGAAATAAATGAGACAACGCTTGTTGTTTTAAGATTTGACGCCAAACCAGAAGTTTATATACGAAATTTTAATTCCTCCTATCCAAGATCGTGTATTGAGAAACTTACACCAAAAGCGTTCGTTTCTTTAAGTTTAAGCAAAGGCTCAAGTTTGAGAGTTATCAGCATCCCAAGTTTAAATAAATTTTTGGTACAAACTGAAACGCTGAAAACTCATGCCGTTGTTGCATCCACTTTATTCAGAAGATCACAAATTTTAACAGTGTTATTTTTGCCAAAGGATGCAAACTATTTCAGTAAAATGAGACAGCATACAGGACTTCGTCACAATTCGGATGACACCATTGTGGCACTCAGCAATTCCATCCCCCATAATTTCTTCTCCAAAGAATGCAAATAAATAAGCGAATTTAAGTTATTAACTTTATACAAGTTAGTTTTTAATTATATCCATTTTTGTTTATTTATTGAGTAATTTAAAATTATGTAACTTTATTTATGCATACCTATTTATACACAATAACTTAAGTAAAAAAATATACGTTCCAATAAAGAAGTTAATAAAAACAAAATATATTTTTTGTATTTCATAAATTATAATGCATTCAAAAATTTTTTTTTTATGAAAACATGAGGCATACTGCTTATGAATCACAACTAAATTGAACAAAGTGTTCGGTGGCTTTCTTGGCAATCATTTGGAAAAAAGGTGGGAAGAGTTGCTCGTGAAGGAAGGAACTGAAGGAAGAGCTTGATCTTGTCATTCTTATCTTGTCTTGTTTGGATTTTAAGTTTAAAGAAAAATGGTGAACGTTGAAATAACGGTGCCGAAGAGTATCTTTGGCCGGCGTGGAAATGAAAATCAGGCCAGACGACCAGTACTGGACATGCTAACAAAGGTAGTTTTAATTTTTGCCCATAACATTAACCTCGGGTATCTGACGAATCTTAATTTTCAGCAAGGGGACGTTTATCATTTTAGTAAATTCAAGTTCCAACAAACGATATTTCCGAACAAAGCTGAGACGAGGAAAGTGAACAGAGCCTGTGTTCATTGTTTCCCAAATCATGTTGTAAGTAACAATTTTTGAGTTAATGATGAAATAATAATTTCTGATGGCTTAATTTCCAGTGTGCTCTAGATGAGGAAGTAACAACCTTGGGTATCAAAAATCTATTTCATCTACCTACACAAAATAGTGACAGAGCATTTCCGGTTCGGAAATTGTCATCTTTGTGTTATACTTGGGAATCGGCTGCACTATCTTTGAATAAACTCAAGTTTTTGAGCAGGAGTGAAATTGAAAAGGACGCGTTGGTGTTATTTGTATGAAAAACAATTTTTATTTTTTTTTTATTGAAGACTAATTTTGATTTATTGTCATTTTGTTTGTTTACTCTAGGGCAATGAACAAAGTCCAGAGAATAAGGCGAAGCTTTCAAAGATGTGTAAGGATTTTTGTGTCCCTTTCGAAGGATTTTGGGGAAGTGTTTTGTTCTTGAGGTATGTTGTATACTGTATTTTATATTTTAACAGCATTGTTGTTCTTTAGATTTGCTAGTTGGATTTTAAGAAAGTTTTTCGAGTTCGCTTGCGATGTTATTTGCATTCATCAGGGCGAAATAGAGCTTGTTGAACGGGCACATTCTACTGACCTACCAGTGATTTACGTCCCTCTCTATCGTAGTGAATTGGATCCAACTGTCTTGTTTTTTGTGACACAATCTCTTGGCTTAGCGACTCCGTATTATTTTTCAACACGAAGTCACAGGTTATTTGATTATTTGCTTATTTACATTACATGAAGAAATTTAAGAATTAAATATATTAATTAGTTTTGTGAATAATTATTACAGATACATTGGTTCGTTTTTTGGAGGATTGGGATTTCATGGAGCAGGTCACAATGGAAGCGACTATCTAGCCATAGCCAATTCGATAACGTTTGCGTGCTTTAATCAATTGCTTAAGAAGCGTTGTAGCGTTATTCTGAATATGGAACAGCAACGAAGTCGAACGGGAAAACCATCTTTGGAAATATATGGAAGTAGGCTTTCGAGATTACAATAATGACAATTCCCATAAATAGATTATAATTATTATTTTATTGTCTTATAGTGGAATTTCTCAACTTGCTTTTAACCAGCTTTGAAGACACTGAAATCGAAGATGCTTATATTGTACCTGTTAACGTTTCATACGAAAAGCTACCTGAGCATTGTATCAAGCCGCAATTTGAAAAGTCTTCATCAAATTGTTCTTCTGTATTTAAAAGATTGTTGGCATATCTCGGATGCAAGTTTGGATTAATTCGAGTAGATTTTGGCCAACCATTTACACTTCGGGTATAATTTATTAAAATGAATGTTCTCTTATTTTGTACCATATCTAGGTGTAATTGGTATTAATAACAGTTTGTTATATATTATTTTAGGAATTTCAAGCTGCATCGGACACCAATTTGAAATTCAACTCCATGCTGGCTCGCAAATGTACTGAAGATTACATTACAACTTATCCTGGAAAAGAGTTGTGTTGGGATTCAAATTTGGACAAAACGTTTTCTGCCTCCCTTTCATCAATGTATGAAATAGACTTTATTGACGATGACGACGAGTCAAGATTCTTGTTTTTGGATACTTTGGCATTTCACTCACTCGCTGGTAAATATTTTAAAGTGTATGCAACATTTTCTTAGAATAATAATATAATGATCAATTTCTAAAATAATTTCAGCTAGCATGTTCTCTTCTACACCAATGTCTTCACATTTGGTTGCTTTTCTTCTCTTGAAGAAATTTCGGATGGGAATTAATTTTAATGTTCTTTGTGAGGAAGTAGACAATTTAAGAACATGGTTTGCGAGTCTTGGAAAAGATGTGGGATTTACAGGAGACACGAAAAGAGTTGTTTTTCATGCAGTAAGTAACCTCCTTGATAATTCTCTTGAAGAATTTCTTCATAAATTTTGGTTTTATTTAGCTTAAAGTATTGGGTTCCGACGTAGTTCATATTTCGCCAAAAAATAGTATGATCGAAATTTGTCCGGCTTTAACTGAGAATGGACTCACAGAACTTGGATATTACGCCAACATTGTTTTTCACTTCTTTGCATTGGAGGCTGTTGTTGGTAAAATATTTTGTATCTTATTTTGCTTCATTAATATTTGTGATGACGAAAGTAATGAAATGATGAAAAAAATATTTTTATACAGCTACTGCATTGTTTGCAACAATTGGAAATAAGATAACTCCAGCGAAAGAATTTATGGATGTTAGCATCAAAGTAACTGATGACGTTTTGACAAGAGAAGCAAAAAAAGTGTACAGCATATTTACTTCCGAGTTCTTTCTTCATTATCCCTGTATCATGGCCACAACAGCTATAAGAAAGGCATATGAGCATATGACGGATAGAAACTTGATTCAAGTTATCATGGTATGAGAAAATTAAACTTTATTTCTTTTTATGATGATAAAAAGGATAAAATATCATTTAAAACCAAATTCCAAATAGGGAGATGTGCAAAAACGTTCCAGAGGAACATTCGAGAATGAAATGTACGACGACCACTCGGATGACGATGCAGAAGACGGTTGTTTAGTAGAAGCAACATTTGTTGCGAATGAATATAAAGTTGTCAACACAAATGAAGCATACGCCACTTTATCGTTTTTGCGAGATTTGTTAACTCCTTACCTAGAATTGTATGCAGCTATTGCACTAGAACTGGAGTCTTTAATCCAACCGGATGAGCCATTGTTTGATTTTGAATTTATGGAAAAGACTTTGGAGAAACTCAAGGCGCAGTTTCCTCTAAAAGATTACGGTATGCATTTTTTTTTTAACAATTATTGATCTTACTTCATAATTATATCATATCACAGTCTTCCTGTTATATTTTAGGAGAGTTCCTGAATATGGATTTTATAAAGTCGGCTCTTCTGGGATTTGAGACACATGATTACATATACTACGAATTCGACAAAGCTACTAAACGGAAAACTATTTGTTTAGTCTTGGAAAGCAATGAATATCGAGTAAAATGCTTGTCACAAAAGAAACAAGAAGCAAAACAGAAATTGCGTGAACTATCAAATAATATTCTTCACTTTGTTACTTTTTAAATTAATTGATTGATGGCACTCTTTTTTGGTGCTAGTATTTTAAAATACATTTTGGTAATGTAATCTGTGATACAAGTGATATTAACAAAGCCATGCACTATATTAATGGCTGACTGATTTAAATTGTTGATAAGCTACTAGCAAATACTAAAGACTGAATAATTATAATGAAAAGGTAAATAATTATTGAATTTAAACACTAATAAAATTTTTATTAAAATCTTTTGTCAGTAATACAAGTAGCGAATATACGTATTTCATTTATTTCTGAGGGTACGTGTCATGTAAGAGTCTGTAAATATATGATGGAGAGTGGCTGCCACTAAAACAACAAAATTAAAACGATTTTCAATATTGTTTAACCATTCTTTGACAAGTGTATAAGTTTTTAAACTTACATGTTAAATACAAATAACGTAATTAATTCAGGAGGGACATAATCAAAAACTGTTGCATAAACATGAACATTGTTATCCATGTCCTGTAAATCGTGGTAGTTGACCAAATTTTCAGGAGAAACAAATCTATTGGTAATTTTGACATTATTGGACAATGGATATTCTGGGCTCAATTTGTAAAGTGGGGCAAGAACCAGCACCTATAAATTCAGAAAATGCATTGCAGAAATAAATTTATAATCCAATTATATGTTTTTTAATGTAAATATTTCTTACGGGGACATTGTAATATTTAGCAGAAAGAAGAATTGGATGACATCCAGCAATTGCCTTCAGCCCTCCGTTTGCTAGTATCGTGTGCGTACCGATGATAACTTTACTGACTCTTGACATGACACTAAATACACCCGTGTCTTCCATTAGGGTGACAGGAATTTTGTATTTCCGCTTAAGTTCTTGTGCCATATCCTGTCCGTCATAAAAAGGGCCACACATTGCAACAATAACTTCAAATTTCCGTTTTTTGGCTTTGGCTTTCACCAAAAATTTTTGAACAGTTCGAGATTTTCCAACTGTTAAAATTACATCATTTTGGTGAATATGTTTTTCAGCGTCTTCAGCAATATTTTCCGCACTGAAATTAAACAACATATAATCAATTTTGTTTAAAGGATTTCTCAAAGTTATCCTTACCTAGACTCAAGCTCTGCCGATAAATCTAAGATTGCATTCAATATATCTGACCGTAGATCAGGAAATTCTTCAGTAAAATCTACCGTCCCAAGCTCTGTGGAATCCAATCGGGAAGGGATATGGGTGAGAATGCTGGCAGTTTCATCAAAACTTTCAATCTATATTTAATATTTTTAAATAGTTGTGGCATTTATTTTATAAAATTGAGATTACCTTCTTCTTTGCCGAAAACTCTTCTCGAATTATTTTAATAAGACGTTGAATCATGTTGCTAGATGCAGATTCGGAAACAGCAGCATTTGTTAGTCTTTCAGATATACTTTTAAGCCAACACAATACTTCCCTGTAAATAAAGTTAGTGTAATTGATAAGCTTTTTTGTGATTTTCACAAGCATTTTCTCACTCGGCATTCTTCCAGCAAGTGGACTGGACATATTTTTCAACTAGTTGAAGTGTCCTTGTCGCCAATTCATGGGAACTTGAATACGTCCTGTTAAAAATTGCACAGATTATTTTTAACTTAACTCCCAACTTTAAAGAAAATAACAAAGCTACCCCCGTTTCAAGGACATTTCCAATCTTTCCAGCAAAATGACAGCCTGCTGTCCAGCTTTATCAATAGCTACCGTGTTTGCCATGTTGGAATTTATTTTCTTATTTTTAAACGTCAAAAGAATTCAATTAAACTGCTAGCAAATTTAGAATCCAGATTGCTTCATTTTTATTCCAAAAATTGAAGCGTTTGCCGCTGAAACGTCTGACTTTGCACCATCCGTCGATGTTTTTGTTGATTTCTTGAAAAAAAATCTTTGTTTGACTTTGACTCCGGAAATAAAATTACAAAATTAACAGTGAAATTATTGGTTAAACATCAACAACATTAAATTAAACATAAATACACCACGCATAAAAACTTTCATTTGATTTTAAGAGCGATACGAAAAGCGACTTGATCGTGGCCCACGATTTGGCCAATTGGTTATATTATCAATTTATTTGGACAGTGATCTGTTCAAGTCAATTAGATAGTTTTCGGAGCTCGCGACATGAGTTCCACCAGTTGCGACACCCATGGAATAATAAATGCTATTGGGTGCAGTTCAACGCCTCCGTCCTCATCTGAAGTGGATCACGTCGTCAATCTGTCGGACAATTTGAAGAACTCTCTTTTCCTCAACGCAGAATATGCGGATGTCCATCTGGTCGTTGAGGGCGTCAAGTTCCCTGCCCACAAAATCATCTTGGCAGCGCGGTCGGAATATTTCCGAGCCCTTCTTTATGGGGGGATGAGGGAGAGCATGCAGTCAGAAGTGGAACTCAGGGGGGCATCAACTGCGGCATTCAAAGTTCTCCTCAAATATGTCTACACTGGGCGTCTCTCACTGGGGGAGCTCAAAGAAGATGTCATCTTGGATGTCTTGGGGTAAGGAATACTTAACAAGCTATACCTATGAACTAAAATTCGATTTTCTCGAAACGTTAGATTATGCCATCAGTGGGGATTTGAAGATTTGGAAGGGAGCATTTGTGAATATCTAAAAGCAGCATTGCACGTTGGGAATGTCTGCGCAATTTTAGACACTGCACTTGCATTTGGATTAAATTCTCTAGTCGTTACTTGCTGTGTTTTTGGGGATGCAAATGCTGGGACATTATTGGAACACACGTCGTTTCTCAATCTTTCGGCAGTAAGCAAAGCAATTTAACCACTTGAAATAGTTTTAAAAACAAGAACTATGCTCATGTATAATCTGCATCAATTTTATTAGGCTGGAGTAACAGAACTGATTTCAAGAGACTCATTTTGTGCTGATGAAGAAAAAATATTTGATTGTGTAAGCAACTGGGTTCGGCACAATTTGGATGTTCTCCCGGATGCAGCCACTGTTTTACAAAGTGTTAGATTACCACTTATGAATATCAACACGCTTTTAGAAATAGTGCGACCCACAAATCTGGTTTGTCCAGATTCTATTCTTGATGCTATTCAAGCTCAAAGCAAGGCTCGTGACACAGAACTTCAATACAGGGGATATTTAGGTTAATATTTTATTTATTTTATTTGATGTCAGTTTCAATAATTTTTTGCATTGTACAGTGCCCGAAGAAAATGTTGCTCATGTAAAGCACGGGGCGACAGTTCTGAAAGGGGACATGAAACAAGCCGTGTTGGACGGAGATGTTCAAAATTATGACGTTGAAAGAGGCTTCACCCGACACATGATTGACGAAAATGGGGAAGGCGGAGGTGGTATTGTCATCAAATTGAGACAACAGTGTATTTTAAACCACATTAGAATGTTGCTTTGGGACAGAGATTTGAGGTTTTTATTGCATTCATTCGTTATTTTCGTTCATTCGTTCAACTTAAATCAACCAAATGTTTTTTTTTATTCTTTTATACTATAGGTCTTATTCTTATTATGTGGAAGTTTCAATGGACCAAGAAGACTGGGTTCGAATTTGCGATCACACAAGATATCATTGTCGTTCTTGGCAGAACATATTTTTCCCACAAAGAGTCATTAGGTAAGCTACTTGAGATTACGTAATTTACATAATTTTAACATTTTTTATTATTATCTTTTTAAAGGTACATCAAGATTGTTGGTAAGTTTGTATCGGTTAATGTGTTGTGAATTTCTTTTTACATTCATCTTATAATTTATTAGGTACCCACAATACGGTCAACCGTATGTTCCATGTCGTCCAGGTCCAAGCGTTTTTCACTAAAAAAGAGTTTGCAATTCATGACAAGCTTGGCTTACTTTGTAAGTTGATATAAAATATTAATATTGCTCTAGAATTTAATTAAAAATAATTTATAATATATGTACGATTGGTTTTTAGGTCCAAAAGAAAATGTTGCCACAATTGATATGAGTGCTTGCGTTATTGAAGGCGTTTCTAGAAGCCGCAACGCGTTGATAAACGGAGAAACGCGAGGATATGATTGGGATTCTGGCTACACATGCCATCAATTAGGCAGTGGGGCTATAGTTGTGCAATTGGCTCAGCCATACGTCATTTCGTCAATGAGACTTTTACTTTGGGACTGTGACGATCGCAGTTACAGTTACTATATCGAAGTGTCAACAAATCAAAGAGCCTGGGAAATGGTATGCAACAGATCAAGGGAAAAATGTAAATCATGGCAAGTTATTCGATTTCCTGCTATTCCTGTTGTATACATACGAATTGTTGGAACTGACAACACGGCAAATGAGGTAACATTTTAATAATCTTGCATTAAAATAATGTGCGTTGTTTTACTGAATATCATTTTGCAGGTGTTCCACTGCGTTCACTTTGAGTGTCCAGCCCAAACAGACGAAGATTTAGAGGGTGATGATAGCCCTAAAGCTGGATCACTTAATATTATTAAAGAAAAAGACGGAGTTAATCCTGGGCCAAGTATTGCGGTTGCCACTACTTCAAGTTCCCCGTCTGTCGCTACAGTATTGCCAAGAGTTGCGGATCCAATCGTTATGGATGAAGAAAGTGAAGAACGACGAGTTTACGACGAATTTTTTGATCAGAATGAAGTTCATGAAATGCACCCTCCGGAAATCGAATCTTTGAATGAAAATGAATTAATGGAGTAACGCAACTAAATGTCGGCTCATTAATTTAATTTATCATATAAATCAACTTGTGTATCACACAATATTTAAAAATTTACAAACTCTTATTGATATTTCGGTCACAAAAATTATGCATTTGAAATATCTTACATTATAAAATATGAAAAACAACTGATAATAATACTACCTCCCCATGAACGTAAATTGTAGTAACTTTAGACGGCTGATAAAGGCTAACATTAACGTGTTAAGTACCTGGTGCAACTTTATTTTAATTCAAAGTGTATACATTATTGATTAATAGCGACAATTTAAAGTTTGTGTCATTCGAGCTCATTAGCATGAAACGTCTTGTAATAATTTTATTGTGTTACAAATATTACAATATTATTCAATGATCATTATCATAACCATGTAGTTATTATTATTATTATTATTCGGTGCAATATGTAATAAATGAAACTGATTGTATTACTTCAACAAACGTTTATTTTATTGCAATAACGAACATGATATGAGTTAGCAAATAATTAATATAAACTAGAAAAGTGCAAATTATCCTCAGACTGCATAAATCAACGCCGGGGCTCCACTGAAACAGTTTTAAATAATAATTATTTTTAAAAAGTTGGAATACAATATACATAAGCATATCGCTTACTTTGGATGAGTTTCAGCATATTGCGGAGGAATAGGCGTTGTTTCTGTTACAATGTCATCGTTGTCAATCTCGGAAATGTGGTTCATTCCATTGTCCCGTGTCAAAACTATTACTCCAGCATCTTGTGGAGCTTGATGATAAATGTATTGACCATTTCCGTTCCCATTATTCCTTATTGAAAATCGTGGTTTATGCCTGTTTATAACCAGAATTTTAATATTTTCATGCGTACTGGATTTTCAATATGCGGTTAGTAAATTGAAATTATATCGTGCAAAACAAAATGAACCTTATAAAAGAATAGAAAGTGCGGAACGCTGCTTCAAAGAACAATACATCTCCATCTCTAAATAAAGAAATCAAAAACAGTCTAAGAAAACAGTAAATACATTTTTTATAGATAAAAAAAATTAAATGATTAAATCTTCATAATGTGTTCAATCTCCATTTTGCTCATTTCTTACATTTCAGCGTCTTCTTCCCTGTCTGTGCGAAGTAGGACAATTAATAGAAACCCAACCAGTCCTCCAATTGATCCTGTTGAATTAACATTTTTTTCGATACCTTATTAGCATAGGCTATAATATTTTTAATTTAAACTAGCTTATTTATTTACCTGGGATAATGGTTGAGAGAAGTATTTCATAGCTATAATCTCTTTCTGGAATTTCAGAACGGAAATAAAAAACTTCTTCTTCGGATGGTAATTTGTTTCCGCTTTCTCCTTCATTGTTTTCCGATGCACCATTTTGTATTGTAACAGAAGATTCTGAAGCCTTGTCCAAGTCTTCAGATAACTCCAATTCGGTCAAAGTAACCAAACGAAAAGCACACCAATCGACAAGAAAGTTAAGTTTCCGAAAATGTTTTTCCATTGAAGTCCGCTTCAAATCCCTTGGGCATGGTCTTAATTTCCAAAGGGGGAGGACTTCTGCTTGAAGTTTTTTCATTTCAGGGCTGAAATCGGCATCCGATGCAAGATGAACTACAACACTAAAGAAGGCGTTTATACGATAAATCGTTTTAGTCATATTCTACATTATATAGTTTTACCCTTCTGCATCATTGGGCTTCACAGGAACTCTATTTTCTCCAAGGGTCACGGCAGACTCCATAAAGATAGGAGTCGGTTTCTCTCCATCTACTTTAAGCCAAGATAACTGATCAAGGAGGATATTTGATAAATCTCCCATTCTTCGAGATGTAGCCAGCTCTTTCATGTTCATGTTATCAATCTTTAACTCAACCACATATTTCAGAGGCTCCTTTTTAACAATCTCAATTGAAATTAGTAACTTTCGAACATCGTATCCCTGTCCCTTGTTCCAAGCAATTACATCTAAATTAACGGATGAAAGATGGATGGGGGGAACTCCGTAAACGAGGCCAGTTGAAGTGTAGGCGTCGTAGGAATAGTGCAGCCATTCAGGGAGATCTGGAGAATTGGATTTTGAGGGTATGTATTCAATCTGGTTCACGAATGCTGAAAAAATTATTAGATGACAGTGAATCAATTTAATGCTGCCAATTTAATATGCATATACATACTTGGTGGGTTTTCCCATTTGAAAAGATGACCGTTTAATGGGAGTGTCCAAAGTTCAGAAGAATTTACAACAATTTTCTGTTGCAAAACCTCAAGTGTACATCCTTGATGAATGAGGAAAAACATAAACGCAAACATAAAGCTGTGAAACTCCATTCTCACGAAAGAAAGTTAATAATTCTTTGAAACCGTTTATTTGAACTACTGGAAAGTAACAATCCCCAAAATACGTATGTGTTTTCCTTATAGCAGGTAAACAATCTACTACCCGAATTCGGGTAATATAAAAGCCCGAGGTTTAGCTCGGCTGTGGAATAAGAGAAAAGACACATCTTTATTCAATAAAAGCGTTTATATGCATGCGAGCTTTCATTGAAACAAAGAAACTTTATATTAACAGTTAAATACAAATTGTATTTTCAATGGTATATATTTAACAGATTTTAAAACAAAATGAAAGATAGTATTAGGAAGTGAAAAATGAAAGTCCCCTCAAGTATTCACCCAAAGAAATTCCTTCTGGAAAAACAATCTAACAAATAACAAAAGTTATTTTTATTAGGCCTTTATCAACCCTGTTATTTTACTGACCTAACAGTGGCTTGTTTTGGAAACAGACGCAGAAATATCTGTATAATAAATATATAGACGATTCTTCTTTTGGATGTTGAATTATATCGGACAAAATTCATTAGATTAAAGAAACATGCAGGTTTAATTGCAGGATGGTGACTAAGGCTAACTTTTCTTGGAATTTTGTAAACATATCTAATAAATTCAGATAAAAGCTCAAACATTGACTGAAATTTAGAATCAACATCTTTGTCTTTGGAGAAAATTTCTTGGGAGATGATTTCTTTAGACGCAACACGCTCCAAAATATCAAATTTCGAATTTGGTGTTGGAGTCAGATTTTCTAATGTATCATTTGATTTAATATCATCCACAACAATATGTATAAGTATGTGCCATAATCATTATATAAGTACATGCATATGCCAGAATTGTCTAAATAATAAATCAATTGCACAACATGAAATTCAAAAATTGTAGTTATTGCAAAGTCTGCAATATGCTTTATTTTTTGTTGTTACATCTGTTCATAATGTAAAAAAGTTTTATTTTTCAAAGAACAAGTCACTAACATACAGTGTATTCCAGAAGACAGTATATTATAAAAGAAACATATTGATGGGTCGGGGACAATAGTTTTAGTATTGTAAATTTCCATTAAAAAATTTAGGCATACGACAATAAGCAAATAGCAAAATATTTAAACTTTTATAATAAAACAAGAAAGAATCTCAAAATTGCTTGTACACTTTATGTAATATTATGACATAAATGTCACATTTTATACAATCAACTCAACTCCCAACAAGAGACATCATCATTTATAAATCTTAAATGTAACAAGCACTGACTAGACAAGTTATTTAACCGTTGAATATAGCATAAATGAAAAAAATCCTCATCTAGATTATTTTTGTAGCAATAATAATTATTATTATTATTTTGAAAATAGAAATGGAAGCATAGTGTTGAAACACTTGGAGTTTTTTTCTTTCTAACATTGGCTGTTTTTCCTTTTCGAAAAGCTCAAAAAATGTTATTGCCAGAAATGCATAAACTGCTATTAATAATATAGTTATTACAAAAGATGAGCACAATTTCTAATCGTTGTATATAGAGTTATAGAGATACAAATGTCTTCATTATTTTAGCATCCCAAATTACACAGTTAGTACCAATCAATTAGTAAAAGTTACATCACCCCTCGTGTCTATCAACTAACAGATAAATACTACACTACATTACTGCATTGGCTCTTCTAATATCATTACAATTTTAACAGAACTGAGACAGCGACAGCACTAAAACATGAGATGTTAATAAACTATATGTTTATTCCACTCGGATAAATTCAAAACAATATATGTATCTCTTGATAACAAAAGGAAAGTTTAACAGAAGACATGAATCCAATAAATTTATTATTGTACGAAACACATAAATTTGGCTTGATTTCGATTGAGGGATTGGGGATTAGTGACGCTTCTTTTCCACTTTCACCTGCTTTGTACATTAGCCCTGAAGAAACGTTAATTTGTCGCTTCATTCTTTTTTTCCTATGCTTCTCGTTCCTTTTTAACTTTTGTGCTGTCGTCTCCTAATATTGTAGCAATTTCATTTTGCATAAAGGCCCATGGAACTGTGGAACCTGCCAGAGGACATTTTTCACCACTTGGACAATAGACCTCAGAACCAGCTCCCTGACGCTGAAAAGGGACAAACATTTTATTATATTTCCACTTTTGCATACATATATCATCATTTGAAGTTGATATTTCATTAAAAAATTACCTTGATTGACTGTCGAGAGCAGGGAAAGCAAAACTTGTGATTTGGAACTGAGGGACACTAAAAATAAAGATTTTATGGTTAATAACAAACATTTGGTCAACAAATAGACAACTTTTAAACTAACCTGTACAAAATGAGTGTCTTCTAATCTCTCTTGACATAATGTGCATTTTAAAGCATTTGCAGCTGATTCAGAACCATCCGTTGATGGAGGAGTATTTCCATGTCTTGAAGACGAACCCGACGGTCTTCGGCTTACTATAAATGAATATATTCGTTATTAAGGATTTCTCTAATTATATTTTTGTCTCACCGTTTGTTGTTGTAATGCTTCCTTGTTTTGAGTATAAAGTAGCAGTGTCAAAAGACGTGGTTCTAATTGGCTTATCTTTGCTTCCACCTTCTGTCCCTGCAGGAAGGCTTTCTCCACGAGATAGCATTGGCCTCGAAATTCCTTGCTCTTCAATTATAATTCTATGGATTGACAAAATAATTCATTGTTCATGGCACGTATGCATATATAGTTGTCATAATATATATTCTTAATTAGTACCGTTTCCCTTCGTTTCCATTCTGTTCTGTGTCTTCGTCTGAAAGTCGCTTTAGACCAAGTGTGATGGGTGTGGGTGGAAGGGAATTTGTGCGACCATGGGCATTTTGCTGTTGCTGAGGTTGACCCCCTTGAGAATTTTGATTTTGGTGGACCTGTTGCTGAGGGATCACTGCCATAAGTCCTGCTGGTCCTGGTCCAGGACGCATTGGGGGGAACAAAAGTTGAGGATTTCCCCCATCTTCTAAAAACAACCATACAAATAGTTAGCTTCAACATGTGGTCACGTTTTTGGTCATATAAGTAAATGGATACATAAGGGAAAAGACATGTAACAAGAGTGTTTCAAGTTTATTCTCATTCTGCTAATTCCTCTCTCAAACCATAAAATACAGAGTAGTACTAGAGTGCATGTATAGTAAACAAATCGTGAGAAGAAGGAAGTATGCCTATTTAACGAATGGATCCATTTATCTCCAGCCAAGCAAAGCAGACAAAATTATTAGGACTTGGTCACTCTTCAAGTCAATTTATAGCCAGATGGATGACCTTTTACTATACATATGAATATAGGGGTGCTACGTACATATATATGACGGGGTATAAATAAATACTCATTTCCAAACAAATCTCAGTTTTTGTGCATTTTTTGATAAACAAGAAATTGAGTAAAGTGAGCATGCATTAATTCATTGAGAAATGACTCTCAAAATAAATATATAACTAATCTCGGAGCAATGTACTACATGATTTACTTGTTGATAAGCTCAATTAGATAGTTCATTCTGGAATTTGTATAGAGATATTCACTCCAATCTTTCTTAATTTCATGTCTTTTACAGTTATAAACCTTCTTGTTTGGGTACTACTGAAAATCAATAAGCTAATAATATAATTTTGTTACAAGGAAATGATTAATCCAGATAGTATTTCAATTTCAGGTGCACATGTGTATATTATGATAAAAAAGATATGAGATTGTTATTAAAATCCGTCCATGATAATTTAATAAGGTCATAAATATATACAGATATCATATTGTATGCAAATTGAACTTTATTTGTCCGTATTGACCAGTTAAATGATTTGAATGCGTCAGAATTTTGATCTTTACAAAAAGAAATCCCTAATGTTTATAACAAACATTGCAGATAGCAAAGCGATAAGATACGGAAAGCGATATCATGCGGAGAGATTTGTTTGCATAAATTATCTCTTTCTGGAATATAGGATTTAAAATTTGTATATTGTGTCGTCAGCAGCAAAGGATGGAAATTGAGATATGATAATAATACTGATAATTTTCTTATCATTAGCGATTCATAGCGAAGCTCATGCTAAAATTATCGGCTCTGTCAAAGTTAAGAGTTATATTCAATAATGCATTGCATGACATTTTTCTTGCCATTTCGGGAGAAGCTTGTAATAGGATACATCCGCTATATTTCTAAATGACGCTAATAAAAACGAAACACAAGAAGACTTTACTGGGGAGATATTCATTAAATCAAATTCTTGGCTATTAAATTACAGATCAATGCGAGAAATCATTTTAGTATATTATGATTTAGAATATGAATGTTGCATTTTTAAAGGATGGATGTAATTTCTAATTGCTTGTACATATATCCAATTAATTTGTTAAATAATGTTAATATATAATTGGCCATCCCTGCTCAAAGGTTATAATTCAAAGTTTGGTGGAATTGCTTGGCATTTGCTTGGAGCATAATAAAATGCAACATCAGTCATCTATCAACTATTTAAAATTATTTCATCAGTTTAAAGAACTTATAGTTAATACATTTGTAAGTGAAGGTTACCTATATTGTTAAATAGCTTTTCTGTTGATGAATGAGAATGCAAACTGGAAACTTTCTGTGCATTGCATACAAAGAGAAAAAAGTGCAAGCTTGTATTTATTTCTCAAATCTTGAACACCTTCAACTTGTTCAGGGCAGGTTTTGCAACATTATGTTTGTTGACTTTGCAACATTTTTATGTTCACTTTGTGTACATATTATCACGTATATTTTTTTTTTAAAATGGCTTATTTGCACTTACTTGAGGAAGAGTTGTGAGAAGACGAAGTGGGTGGTTGAGGAATGTGGGATGGACCATTTTGTGAGACACCCCCACCAATGGACGAGTTAATTCGATGTCCATGATGAGAATGGCTGAGTGGGTGTACCCCATGTGGGGGTGGCAGGTGAAAGACTGCACCTCCGTTCTTCTGTGGCACAGACCTCGAGTTATTAGGACTACCCGAATCGGGGTATGCATTTGCATGAGCACGTTTCATTTGTCTTGCGGTATCTAATACAAAGTCAATTCTATCCGCTCCTTCATAATTGACACATCCGCGACAGACAGGCTCGCTAAAATCATGAATCATTGCCCAAGGCATTCGAGGAAGGTCGCACAAATAGCACTGCTGGCGCTTAGCAGTCATAGACATTTTGACTATTTTCACTGACATAAAGGAAGTTTTAAATTAAACTGTGCTCACTTTGAAAAGATTTATAAACAAGAGCTCCAACTTTCCCTCCGATATCTTTAACACAAACAAATTTTATGGGATGTACATCCCGGGTAACTTATGGGTAAACCCTTGCTTAATATTATAACAAGTTTTCCCTCTTGATTTTAATAGTATGATACCACTTGATTACAAATAACAACAGACGCTTTTCTGATTTGAGACTGTTGAGCAAACAATAGAGATGTTGTTCTTCTGGTTGGTATTTGTATAACCGTAATCTTCAAACCGAGTTAAAAGAATGAAAAATGCACACTCTATGAAATGCAGCCAGAAGACTTTAGGTAGATGATGATGGGCATCTACAACTCTTGTAGTAAAAAAATAGAATAGGAGCTACCAGAATAGGAGAACGCACTACTAGCATGTAGTTGTGCTCTGGATTGCTTTTTTTACAACTTATTTGAGAGAGAAGAACGTAGACCCGATGGAGAAGACATGATGACATGTACTATTGAGGAATCAACGAGGTACTCTCTGCTTTGCTTGCTATCTCTGGTATCCCCTACGCCAGCCAGCCAGCCAGCAGTCATCGAGAACAGCGCCGCGCAGGAGAGAGGAATCCCATCCTCATATAATGCAAAAGTAAACTCAAACAATATCAACTTTTATACTCAAGTTCGTTCGTGATAAGCAGTAGAGAGAGAGAGTTCCATCATATTATTATACCAATGCCAAGATACCGTTCCCTCGTCTCTAAAACTAAGCCACGTTTATTTTGGTATGACATGCATTGCATGGTACAATTACATTACTTTTATCCCTACATACCCGGCACGAACAAGCATGGACATGAAAATTCTTAAGAGGATGGAGAGTTGAAAAAACACGCGATGATAAAGCTCTTATATATATATATATGTATGTACCTATGAGGAAGGAATCGTCACAAAATATCGTGGATGGTGTTAGTTGATGGAATGACTGCATGGAATATATACATATATCCAACGAATATTTAAGGAGTAGACTTTTGGATTACTTGGATTTGTTTCATGTAATTGAATTGAAGAGTACCTCACGCAGCACTTGACTCCACAGCCACTCTTTCACAATAAATTCATTGTTACTTTTAAAGAGCTTTCACCAACCAAGTCCTTTCTCTTCACTCTCTTCGCTAATTCGCTAACTCCAGCAAAATTCTGTAACACAGAGAAAATCAAAATGAGAATATAATTTTGCTTTTATAATTTCCAAAGTTTTTGCTGATAATTTATTCATGGTTCATGAAATGAAGATCATCAAAGGGAAGGGAGAAGTTTATGATAATAACTCATTATAACAACTCCAAGAATTCTAGTTATCATTAATTTGAACGACAAAAGTAAAGACAACCACAAACTTTATGAACAACTCTTATGGAAAGACTAATAGATTGGATGAACTATATTCGTTAACCGCAGCAGACCTAACAAACAGATGTTTATTATATTATGAACTGCATGTTACGTTAAAACCAAAGACCTTCTCTAATCGGCTCGTCTTCCTTGTGCTTCATAAAATGGTAAATTTTACGACACAAACTTACGACGATGTACCTTGTTCCATGCAACTCACTATGCACAATTCCCAAATACTACTTATTGCATTATAATAAGCTCGCGTTGTGGTTATAACAAATGCATGATTTAAGTTTATGAGTTTAGTAAACGCAGAAGGGAAAGCCGCATTTAGAATTTTAGTAGTCCCATTAAAATTGAGTTAAGGTAGTAGCTTTGGATTGGAGCTGTTTCATTACATAAGCTGCTAACATGCAATGGCATTAATCCTCAGGGCAAACTAATAAAAAAAACAAATGTTTATTTATATTTTCCTTACTTTGTTATACATGTGACGGCTAAACAATCATCTTTGCATGCCATAATAATTATCATTACTTTCATGTGCTCTTCTTGCTTGACACATTTGCGTGCAACTATTTAATAACAAAAGTGTTGTTACATATACACACTACACAGTGTATCATACACTAGGCTGTATAATTTGTACTACATATCGAATTATCGTTTTTATTGATGGACAATCTATATTTATCTCATATCGCTCAACTAAAAAAATGCAATCTCCTCTTTTATTCATAAAATATTCTATATATCACTTAAGATTAGCTCAAGTTAGTGTTGTGCTGAAAATTGTTAAGAAATCTAAAGGTTTGGTTTTGACTTTGCTGTACATATTTTCTTATATCTTCCATTCGGCTAATTCTCATGATTTTGACTTTAATAGATAATGAATCTAACCCGGACCTAATCATCTGCAAATTCCATAATAGGTCAAATATCCAGATGATAAAGTATTCACGACAGTGCGAGAATTAGCTTATAGCTATATGTAAATAATTGCTAATAGTTTTCTGTCGACAGGTTGTTGCATTACGTTGTCCATATTGATGTGGAATTTTTGTTGCCAAAACAAAAAATGATGCGATTATAACAAGATTTGAGGTACAAAACTCGAACAAAACTCGAGACGCTGGAGTTGTTGAGCCATATTTGTTTTGCTATACATAAGTAATTTATGGTTAATTGAACTTAATTGACTTTCTCGTTAAATCCCAAATCTAAACATACCGTGACAAATCATAATTTTTCACAGGTTGTGAGGGGTTGGTTGAGGTTATCAATAATTTATGTGGAGGCAAATTCTGAAGTGGTTTCATAGTCTGGAAAAAGGAAATGGTGCAGGCGAACATGCAATTAAATTGAAATGAGACTGACATTGAATTTTAGAAGGTTCTAAAAAATAATAAATGTAGCAAATTCTAGCAAATATTTTGAAATGTGAATAAGGAAAACAATCATGACCATTTAAAAATTCTAAAATGGACTCTAAAATTGGGTTTGCTATATGTATGTTTTTTTTAAATAACTTTAGAAGCAAGTTTTCAAATAAATAAAGTGGACACTTAAAAACCATCATAAACTGCACTTGTACGATTCATGTACAAGCATAATTAACCAATTTATTTCAATTTAAATATACATATATGCAAGTAGTAGCAGAGAAACAATCGTTCATTGGATCCTACTAGAATTACTCTAGACCCAAATATAATATTTACACATTAGCCTCACATTCTATTCCAAAACACGTTTCATTGACTATGAAAATTTGTAACGTAAGATGAAATTTCATTTATTACGAGTAAAAATGGTCATAAAGTTTAACAACAAATAATATGGACGGTTTAGGATTTAAAACATGCCATTGAAACCCATTCATAAAGAAAATGCAATTCTGCAAAGCTTAGCTACGTTTTCCTTTTTTAAATTTATTAAAAAACCAAAAGTAACAGTTTCAAAACTTGTTTGCCATGCATTACGTTGCATTTTGCATTTATGGAATATTCAATAACTAGCCTATATAGAGTCCCAGATATAAATATCATAATCCCTAAACTTGATCGCTGTATCATAATGATGTTTCATGTTGCACAACCATGCAATGTCAACTAATCCCTCATTTGCTTTTCATGTCATGCACAAGAGCAGCTCATCAAACTGGGGGAAAAAATCTTAGTCCTTGAGTAACCCTCTAAAATTTATTCCAGTTTTGAAATCAAAACAAACTCGGTTTCAGACCTGAAATACCGGTATGAAATTGATGATGATTCAAGTGACGTAATTTCTTCCAAAAGTTACAAAAACTACAGACTGCTGGCAATCATTTAAAACAGCAGGCAATAAAACAAATGGATGTTTACTTGAGTTAGATAGATAACATTTCTCATCTTTATCTTTTTTGGATAAATACTGATAACTCAATTTAAGTGCTTACGTAATGTGATAAAGCACACATGTGGAGTTCAAACATGACAGTACATATATTTGATTACTTTTTAAAGAGTACAAAGAGAACATCTTTGAAATTGGGAGAAAGTCGAGTGAAAACAAGATGCAATTCATTGTGCTTGCTACATAACATAAAAACACTCCATACAGAGCCACCAAAAATAAACATGTATCTTTCATCCCTCCTTTCTTTCAAATTTAAAAAGTAAAATCCCAAATATTATATCCGCTTTGAGTTAATTCCGATCCCGTTTTACTGTCAACTGGAACTAACCTAACCCTACATAACAAAGAGTTAAATACCTTTCAACCGTTGCCTCTTATCTTGTATGGCCCTGACCCAAAATGAACAATAATAAGAAATGCATTTATATACCTGCAACTGAAATGCATCCAGATAAAAATAGAATACATTTATTTTTTGGTGACAGTTAATTTATTTCTCAAATTCTCAAATCAAAATCAATCAGTATAAATAGAGTAGTGCTTTAACTATTTTTGTCATTTTTGCACCAGAATAATTCGAGGTTGTATTAATTAATTGGCCATTCTGTGTCCAGAGAAGTGATAATTCATGGAAAAGGGTTGGAAGCTAGGAGAAAGAAGTCAGCAAAAGTGGACGGGCAAGTTGAGGGATCAAGTGCTGTGTCGAGTCCCAACCTTACTCCCCGCAAATGAAGCCACGCTCTAAAATAAAAAGCAAAAAATGATCAATAAAAAGTATTTAAAAACTAAACAAATCTAATCTATCTAGAGTCAATTTACAAAGAATTTTTAATCTTTTATGCTGCATACAATTTGCAATTTGTTTATGGACTCTATGACCCTATGGTTTTGACACTTCCTTTCCATTTCCTACCCATCTTCAAGGGTAAGGTTAAAATCCGACTGCTATTAATTAAACGCGTTATTTGCAGGTGTAAAAAATTGAGTTTAAAAATATTAAAAATTGAGAAAATGTTATGTAATTAAGTAGCTCAAAAATACCATTACATTTCATAATGTACTATGCTATTATATTATCTAGGAGTGCTACAATTTTCGAAAATGTATCTATCATGCAAACCTCATTAAAAAGTAATCTTGTAGTTTACTGGTAGCAGTCCCAAAACAAAGCTTAAATGTAATTTAATAATAATTGTAAATTATGACTCAAGTTGGTTGAAGGTACTTACATAACACACCTGCCTACTCATCTCACCTGGAGTTTTTCACATAAGTACGTGTCAAAAGGAAATGCACGCCACAAGATGGTTTGTTAAAAAAACCCACAAAAATGACAAATGTTTGCATGCATGTAGTAAAGCAGCCAGTTTCAAAACCTTTTTCCTTATTCCCCTATGACAGATCAATCGTTTCAATAGACGAGAGAGCTTCGTTTTGAACTGAAACAATTTCAGAATTTTAGATCATCTGTAACAAAAGAGCATCAATAACTTTGCATGTTTGCAAACAATTTCTATTTGAGATCTTTGGAATTTTGTGTAAAGTAAAGGGTAACTCTAAGAGTAGAGAAATTCTATCCACAAAATAAATTTTATGGCCAATTTTATTCTTAACCTAGGACATGAAAGAAATGCATTTGATTTTTTTTATAAAGACAACATTGTAACATAATAAAGCTTATTATCCATCCATATATGGATGGAGTATCTAAATCTATAGATTGAATTTAATACTGCATCCAAAATGCAACAAATGCAAAATGAACTAGAAGATTTGGAAAACAGAACCGTTTTCCGACAAATGTTTCCAATCGATTCTAATCGCGTTTAAACTTTTCGTTCATCTTTTTCCACGTTTCGTTCTTTCCTCTTCTCATTCTCATGCAATGCAACGTCCCAGTTGTTCAAGTATTGTAACGAGGATCAAGAAATAAAACTTGGACTCTTGGATACTTTTCATCTCGGTGGCATAATAGTCATGTGGAAAAATGTGGACAGAATTTTAACTAAATGGTTCCACCCCACAGATGCCTTTAGTAATATAAAAACTGCTTCCGAAGATGCAGTTATAGTTTAGTTAGTTAGTGCCCAGGCGATAATTTCTGTTCCAAGTCACGTAGAGGGAAGGATGTGATAGGTTCAATCCTACCCTAAGAAGAAAAAGCTTTCGAATTAGTATGACTCAAGGGTTGTGAGGAGGGGAAATATGTTCTTTTAAAGAATGCGAAAAGAATACGAAAATGTTGTAAGAGCTTATAAGGAATCAAGGAATTTTCTCGAGTTGTAAAGTTTTCACAATCTCATCACAATCTGTTTAGTGTTCCTCAAGAAAACTTTTAAAAAGGTGGAGTTGGTTAGATGAATTTATAATAATTATTATGACAATGAAAAAAGATCCCACTTGCTACAAATAGTAAAAGGTGTAAATTTAGGTTTCACGTGGCTTTATTACGATGATAATATTATAATAAGATGCACTTTATCACTCTTTCTCTTAGAGTATATTATACTCTAAGCTCTTTCTTTGTTTGAGTAGCACGTGAATGAAATTATTGTAGATGCATTATGGTATTTATGGATGAATGGATGGAGTAGGCCAGTAATACCAGTTCAACACTCTGTATTCGAGGAAGAATTTTAAAAATTCAGTACACATCATAAGAAATTATGGGCTAGGTTGGAGCATAAAGACATTATGCAACTAATAAAACAAGACAAACTGAGAGAACAATCAGGTTCCAGTTTTCATGCGACAAAAACAAAAACTAACCAGACAAGAACAACTTTTATACATGTCCAAAAAGAGGTGTGGACCAGACTGGAATTTGATGCAACGTGTTTTTATTTTAGTTTTAATTATAACCCTGGCCAAACTTATTTTTCCGTATATACATAAAAATTAGCATATATATTTATTATATCTAATATATTAATCATAAATGATCGTGATCGAGTGTATATGTTTGTAAAATTCTATTCTTGACCAACATTTTTTAAAATAACTGACTTAATTATCGTCTCATTCATCAGGGTTAAATGTAGGAGTCAATGTAAATATTAGTAAATATCTATTAGTATATAGTAGTACACTTTCCGTGTTTTTATTTAAAGGAAAAGGCAAACATGGAACATCCTTGACATTGTTTCTTGAATAAATAATAATATTGGACACAAAGTGGGTCTAACTAATGGGATAATTAGGTTTATTTTTGCTCATCAGTTGTAAGTATGTGCTCAAGAATAGTGAAAGTAGACTGAAATGACACCGCAATTTCTACTCATTCACCTTGACAAAGACAATGTACAAAACACATTGACTATCAGTGATGACGACATTTGTTTGAGCACTTCCTATAATGGAGAATGATAAATTGATGACATGAAGAAAAATCCTGATAGATAGCAAATTGCTTCAATTACCCAGAGTAAACAAATGAATGAAAGTGCAAGGGCAAGGACAAAATTGCTAATAACATTGCTTTTATTGTTTACAAAACATTTATAGCATATTTATTATATGCATGTGTACAGCCCTATGTAATTTAAATATGGAAAATGAAAACACGGAAATGGTATTGAGATGGAAAACTTTCTTCATTTTATTTTGAATGCAATTCTAAAGTTTTCCGTGTTGAGTAAAAGAAAGCGCAACAAAAGACATGCCAGTTGCCTTCTTGTTCTGCTTCCCATTGATTTCCAATATTTCCAGACAAGAAACAAGAAGAGAAAGCAGCCAAACAGTTGGCTTTAGAAATAATCGTGTCCCCACGCAGCAGTTACTTTATTATGATACCACTACAGAGAAATACAAGCAGAGAGAACAGAATTCCGTGTGTTTCCCAAATACCCACATGAAAAGAAACGTTCGGAACGGAGGCCAACCCCAACTTCATCGACCTTCCTATTTTAGATCGATTCGGCAATATGACACAAAACTAAGGTGTGTTAAGCTACGCTCCTTCTGTCTCAGCATTTTCAAAGGGTGGGGAGCTTGAGAAAGTTTCGCTTTCACCTTTTCATAATAAACATGAAGCTCGCTGGCACTCGCTCCTTCATGAATGATAATCTAAACAGACGGAACGGATGAGGGCTGTTGCCAGAACATGAATCAAAATCTTGTTTTGTATTTTTAACTTGGTTCAAGATCAAAGCATTGCGCAAATATATATATATACATACATCTTGTTTAGTTTACAACATTGGAGCACATCCAAAAATTTGAGACTGACGAAGTTAAAATTTGTGAATATTTTGATTTTTACTCATTTCATTGAAACTCTATTTATAGAGATCAGTTAGCTAAAAATATTAAACAGCCGGCCCAGACGTGACACCGAAAACGGAAGCCAAAATTCTTACTTGTGCCAAAATAATTAAACAAGACAAAAAAGAAGGAATTTGCAACAAACAGAACTTACGTAAAAGCCCAATTTCACAAATGATGAAAAATATTAAAAAAGTATTTAAAAAAACTAGGATAATGACAAAAAAGCCCAGCCAATTCAAGGGAATTACATAAAGTACATACATACATAACATCTAATAGGTAGAAGAAAAAAAGAGAAAGTTTTTAAAATGGATAAAACTTTTTAATCAACTCTTTTCCAAACTATTCCATATATAATTCTAAAATATTATGATAGCCCATGATTCAGATACATATTATCCAGTGTTTGCATAAGCCTCATTTTATCCAATCTCAAGATTGGATGATATTGGGTACACCATCTGACGTTTTGGGCCGGGGATCCAAGTTTTGTTGGTGAAAGCAATCGGTATTTACTCTTGTAAATTTACTCCTAGTATGTAGTCAACTTTGTCATTTGATCAAGTATTTTTGGGGTGTGTCTTTACCTTTCTCAAAATGGGAAGTCAGAACAATAAAAAGATACCATTAGAAGTGCATATCGATGCTTTACTATTCGGTAATATTTAATACAGATAATCCTCCATTTGAAAAATATATACCCTATAATATAGATAAATAATTTCAATTTCAGAAACAAGCAAAGGATTTCAAGAAACTTTGGGATTGAAATGGGAATGGGATCATTACTGTAAACTGGAGAGTATAATTTCCAAAATCAAAGAAAAGGAAGCGGCTCGTGATAGCGCAGATCTCATCAGCAGCTCCCTTAACGCCATAAAGATAAGTAGTAATGGAGACTCTTCAAATGGTGCTGAAATTCCAGGGAACAAGAAAAAAGACAAGCAAAAGGTTAAGCCAGTAGTAATTGAAATGGACCCCGAAAGCAAAAGGAGATATCAACACTTTCCCCAGTTTTTCGAGTGGTTGAGATCTCACGGGGTCAACACTGACAATATCCGAGTGGAGTACAAGGGTCCTGGGGCTGGATTCGGACTGATTACGAATAAACCATTAAAAGCTGGAGACGTCGTTTTTACTATTCCTCAAAAGGCCATTCTCACCTCTTCTGTTGCATGGGAGTCTAAGCTGAGTAAGAGAGGAAAATTGCATATATTGTCGTAGACGTTAATTTCATAATATGAAAAATTGTTTCATTTAGAAATTCTAGCGGAAAAGGATCAGCTACTTTGTGGGTACGAAAAACAGTCTCATTATTATTAGTATTACTGTTGTTGTGATCACTTATAAAACTTTGTATTTCAGGATGCAAAACGTCCTTTTAGCAATATTTTTGATATATGAAAGATATCATAATCCAAATTCTGAATGGAAAGCTTACATTAACATCTTGCCACAAACTTTTGACACTGTCGTATACTTTACAAAAGAGGAAATGGCTATACTGAAAAATTCTCCAAGCGCATTTCGTAAGTGTATTCATTAAGCTTCACACAAAAGCCTTTCCCAAAACTTTCATCAAATTATTTTTCTGCTCTTTTTCTTAGGTGAAGCTATTCGAATGCTGAGAAATGTAGCACGCCAATACGCGTATTTTCATTCAAAGTTCAGGGTAAATTCATTTTCGATTAACATATTAAAATAACTTTTGTGATCAATTTTCTATAAAAATCCGTTTCAGAAAGCAACGGATTCAGCAAGTCGAGCTATGAGACCAATTTTCACTTACAACCGCTATTTGTAATAACTTATTAATATTAATGATAAAATGCATCATTTCTATATATTTTATATTATTATGCTCTTTTTGTAGATGGGGAGTGTCTGCAGTCACAACGAGGATAAATAATATTCCAAATCCAAATGGTGAACCGTTTCTAAGCCTGATCCCATATTGGGATCTTGCAAACCATGAAGACTGCGAAACGCTTTGCACCGACTACAACGAAGAACATCAAGATCTCATTTGCTATGCTGGACATGACTATGATGAAAATTCAGATTTTACAATTTTCTACGGAAGACGATCATCCGTTGACTTTTTGGTCCACAATGGCTTCGTCCCAATGAGTTATCGTCATGATTTCTACTGTCTGGAACTTGGTATTGGATTGAACGATATAAATTACAACAGAAAGAAAGCAATTTTAACTAAAATTGGGATGGAATGTCAAAATACTTTTCCCGTAAAACCCGACAGAATGAATACAGCAAATAAATTGTTTGCTTTTATAAGACTATTTTTGGCTGACAGCGGTAAGCTTATTTTCAAATTCAAAACACGCACAATGTTTTGGCAAGCTACAATTAACACTTTTTGTTGTTTTTTTTAGATATGCTTACAGAATGGGAGAAAAGACTAGATAATCTTATATTTCTAGCTGAAGCTACGGAAGCGTGTTGGAAATTCTTGGCGACACGCTTTTATCTGCTGAAAAAGGCATCAGAAAATTCTCTTGCAGCAACAATGAAAACTCTTTACAGCGATAATGAAAGCTCAATCAACCCCAACCTTTCCAGGGTCCCATTAATTCTTCTACAATTACTTAAAAATGAGCAAAAAGTTTTGGAAATGTTGACCCATTATGCAGAATGTCAACTAAAGATATTTGCAGACAAACCAATTACGGATCAAACGGAAGAAGCCACTATTCCTGTAGCAGAGTCTCAATAAGCCACAGATATTATTAATTTTTGAGATAAATATCAGAGTTCATTAATATTATTATATCGGTAATATGTTTTGTTAACTATTTGCATTGTGTATCATTGTTACTCCAAAATCCCTTGTCCACTTTCGTTTGTCTAATCAACATTGTACTAGTCTAATAGTTATTACCAAGTTATAATATTGATAAATTATATCACTGAACAATCGAGTAGTTTATAGACTATAAATATTAAGAGCTACCTATTAAATTAAAAATAATATGGAATTATCATCAAAAAGGTTCTAAATGATGTGTGAAAAAGGTACCTTCAATATTTGATATTCTGTTCATACCTTTATTATAATGTTTTGAAGAAAAAAATTGAAAATGTTTATGAAATGATTGAAATGCTGTGTTACCCAATAAAATAAATCATAAAAAATGTGGCCTTCTTCATGAAAATTGCTCTGTTCTGTAATGATGCATCATGCATGTCGAGAAACCATCGTAAAATGCGCAAATTTGTGCTTTTAAGTTTGGCATATATGTTTTTGATTGGTGTAATAAAAATTTTATAAAGACATAATTATCTGATTTTGTTTTCTTTGAGTCGTATGCTGTCGCAAAATTTACTCCACTCTAAATTATTTTATTTCTAGTTTTTTTACTCGTGCAGTAGCGAAAAGGCGCTTCTGAAATACTAAGAACGTAACACTTCATTTTTACTCATTTTATGGCGGTCACAACAAACAAATGTTGCACAACAAAAATTCCTTGTTCCCGCTTCATGAATTCCAAGCGTCCTTAACTTGGGCTCAGCATTCTGAAAACTCGGTAAACGCTTCGGGATTTAACTCGCCTCGGTCATACACAGTCCACAGGCAACAGCGACGTAGATGAAATGCTGTGTGATGGCAAGACCCTGTGTGTTTGAGATGACTCATTTTCAAGAAATAATAATAAATGTATAAATAATAAATCAGAATTACGCCAGCAATAATCTTTGGCTTGATGTGACCATCTTTTACATGGGGCAGTTTCATATTTCGCCTTATTACGTTTACTTTCTTGACGTCATTGTAAGCACTTTTGGCCAACCATAGCATCATTGACCCACCGACAAAAAGTGCCAGAGCAGCGATAATATGGAAAAGAATATCCTGTACCACAAATATATTAATGATTTATTACTTAATCTATCTATCTGTAATATATTTCCAACACTTGACTTACGGACAAACGGTGACAGTCGACCCATTCTTCTTTTAAAGACGCTCCAACAAGACTGATTAATGTTAAAATGACGCAAAGGCTGCAAACAACAATAAAATACGCGTCCATTCCTGTAGAAAAAGATGATCGACCTTTGAGATCGTGGTGCTCGCGAGATCTTTGAAGTTGTACTGAATGACTTTCAAAGCCTATGGCCATAATTCCTAAAATCTGCATATATACATGGAGAAAGTGATGGAGCTTAAAATTGTTTTTTTTAGTTTACTTCTTTTACAAATTTTTACTTACAATTCCTATAACCTTGCAAATTCCGGGACAAGTAAGTAAATGCATAATAATATTGGGATGTTCTTAAAAACATTTAAAGTTCAAATTAATTGTATTCTACAATTCTGAAGTTAGTGCCAGTGCTACTTTCTCATTTTCTCCAATGATAAAAATGCATGAGGTCTATGGATACAAACTTAATTTCAAGTCACTTTACATTACTTTACAATCATCACCAGGGCGCAGGCATAAAACTGTTTTATTTACAGCACCCTGATCAACAGTGATGATTCATCACCACTGTAATATAGGTTTTTGTCAAGTCATTCAAGATTTTCGAAATGGTTCAGGATTTTCTGATGCCATAAATCTTGTAAGGCATTTTTCTTAGGTGAGGCAAAAAGTAACCCTGGCCTTCAAAAAAATCAAAAGTGGCCATGGTTACGGCTTCGCCTAAG
>JAQIXN010000705.1:0-30395 GCA_034698145.1 Proisotoma minuta
TGGGAATGTTTTTAAACCTTGTTTTTGATTATTCTCTGTTGTCGGCGGCACTACGACCTGACCGTTCCCTGAAATCCCGTACTTGTCATTCTCCGAGTTTTCCTCCGAAATAATGACAATGTCCCCATCGGACATTACATGTCCATCGGACATTACATGTCCATCGGACATGTCCATTGCATTGCAAAACAAGTCCTGAAATTTTGCCCGGCGTCTCATGATGAGACTCTCATCAGAAATCAACGAAAGGGAAACGACAAATAGCGCGCGAGTTGGTTTAAAATGCTTTTTGCCAAATAAAAACGGTCAATTGTTTCGGATTTTTTGTGAAGGGGAAAATGTTTGGGAGGAAGTGTTCGGAAGCTACTTAATGAAACTGCTCAATCTCCAGTCTCCCCAGTTCTCTGTTGGCAGAGCAAGAGGACGCAAGAGGAACATTAATTGGCAATTAACACAACCAATTAAAACTCATTAACACTGAAAGCACAACAAGAATCTTGAAAAATTAAAAAACACCCAAATTATCCGGAACTGGAAATTGATCGACAATTCCATCATTAGTGGCAACCAGATTTTATAAAGTGTGAAGAGACATTTTTAATCAGTTTTTAAGCAATTTAAATTTTACCTGCGGAAAAAATAGGGGAAGCCGTTTTATAAAGATTTTAAACAATTCTCTGAAGAAAAGCGAAAAGGGTGAGTAATATAAACAATTATTAATTGCATTCATCCAATTTGTTTATCGGCAGAATTTAGAATTTCCAATTTTATTGGCTATAATAAATCCATAATTTATGAGGAGCAGTTGCCAGTTTTAAAAAGTTTGCATGTGACATGAATGACATTTCAATTTCCGCTTGTACTTAACGATCCGCTTCAAGCCAGCAAGATTTTTTATAATAGACTCGTAAAGAACATTTCAATTTCTGTTCCTCTTGCATTGCAACTTTTCTTTTTTTTTTGTCCTGGAGGAAATGTTCTTTATTTTTTAAACTTTGAAGAGTATCGAGTTTTGAGCCAAGGAAAACAAAAATTGTGAACGTGTGGAAATGCATTTTGCTTTAGTTTACGACCCTCTTGTTCATTTAACAGAGAATTTATAATCTTTAGTGGCAAATCTTCCTGGTTTTTATCCCATTAATAATTGTGACAGGGTGAAAGAGATTGTTCATTTCATTTCTTTGATTGCTGTTCAGAAGTAGATGAGATTTATGTTGAGGTTGCAAGCCATGCGACCAATAATCAATTAGAAATGAGAGGGTTGAGAAGAAAACAGGAAATGGATTTGAGAAGAAGCAAAAAATCCTTGTTTCATATTCTATTCTCGGGGTTTGTTTGCTTTTCTTCCTGAGGACCCTTCTCTCCAGGTTTTATTTAAGTGTTCATCATTATTACGGCAGTTATCAGTGATTCATTATGCGTGGATGACGTTTGTCAGATACCTGGCTTCATTGTTTACTGCATTTCCTCCGCTATTTACAAGTTGAAGATGAAGGAATTTCTTTTCTGTAAAGTATCATCTTTGGCTGCATCTGAGAAGGAGAAGAAGTGAAAAAATCTAAATTTAGGTTAACACGAGTATCCCTACGTCTCACTATTTTTAGTCTTGTTGAATACAACACACTGAATCATGATGTGTTATGCAAAGTTATGTGTGTTGTTATATTGAACTAAACGGAAATTGTGGCTGGTTTCAGGCTTAGATTTGGATAAGGGATTATCTCCTTCCCTCGTTAGTTTCTGCGTTTAATTCCCTTTTCTAAAATGCTTTCCATTTCATTCTTGGCCAAAAGAATCGAATATTGAAAAATTAGTTTTGTTCATCAGCCAAATAATCATCTTGTTTCAAACATTTTAGTTTGTCACGTATCTTTCAAAGAGTTTTGGCACTTGTATTCACTACCCTTGTTGATTTTTACATGTGATTATTGTTTTTGTATTTTGATACTTTTTCCAGAAGATTAAAAGTGAACGTGGCTTGTGGAACATTTATCATCGAAGAAGACAAGAGCTTTTTAAAACCCAACAGTCTGAACAAATCGAGCTGTGCCTTTTATGTATCGAGCTATTTCAAGAATTCTTAAAGATTATCTAAACTTCTCTGAACGCTAATTGTACTGGGATAAAAAAAACTGGAACGGAAGAGGAAAAGAAGTAAAAGTGCAAAAAAATCAAGAGTCAGTCAAGTGATAAGATCTCTCTTCCGCAAATCTCTTGTCAAAATAGACAGACAGGATGGCGGAAATTTCGGGACCTTCTTCTTTACCTGCAACGCCAATTCCTTCCACTAGTTCAAACTACCCGTTTTTTGAAAGCACTGGAATAGCGTCGCAAGATGAGGATTTTTGGGGGACCAGTTCTCAGGCCTCTCCCGGTTCCAGACGATGTCCAACATTTAAAGACTTTTCCGAAAAAATTAAACAACTCCAGCATGAAAACTTTCAATTAAAAGTTCGAATTTATCTTAATGAGCAAAAGACGGGGGTTAAGGGAAGTTCTTCAGATTTTACGGGTAATTTGTTTTTTACAGACTTTGCTTGATGTATTTTATGTCGCAGTATTTTAAGCTCAGAAACTCGTTTTATGTATTTTTCTAGAACTGCTACGCCAAAATATGCAGCATTTGCAAAGCGCATTAAATGGTTCAAATGTATCACATTCCTCCTCGTCAAATGACGTTTTATCAACGCAGTTACAGCCTTTGAAATCCCAAAATGAGCAGCTCAACAACAAGGTTATAGAGATGGAACAGAAAATAGCCAACTACGAGTCAGCATTGAAGGACAGGCAAGTTGAAAATCATCGGTTAATTGAAACCAATGAGGACTTGACGGAAAGGCTACAAGATTTGGAAACTGAATTCTCCATCACAAAAGCTAAACTGCAGCAGCAGATTAATCAAGCTCAATTATTGCATATGAGCACAGCCAATGACTATGAAGTCGAAAAAGGAGCTGAAATAGCTTTTGGTGGGGATCACTACGATAACGATCAAGAGATTTCCCACAATATACAGCTTAAATTAGAAGCTAATTTAGCGGATGAGAAAAAGAAGGCTGAACATTTTGAAGCTCATGTCAATAGGCTTTTAAGAAAACAGGCTAAATCAAAGGAAGCCATTACGAATTTGGAAATTATGGTGGCCAACTTACAAAATAATCTTGCTGGATTAGAAGATGAAAATAAAAAGCTTGTGCAAAAGGTTATGGAATGCTCCAAAGTTTTTGTGGTATGTTTCTCATTTTTTAACCAGACGCCCCAATTGCGTCAATCGCTTATCATTTGGCAAGGGATTCACTATTTTTTATATTATTAAAACTTAGGATTTGGGCCAGAGGAATGTTGAATTGGCTGGAGAATTGCAAGCTACAAAACTAGCCAAGGAACGACTTGAAGGAAATCAATCTAAAATTGAAACAATAGTGAGTCCACCTCAACGAGACCATCCCAAAGTCATTAGAAAACCAAGGCTGTAGCAATTAGCTTCTATACTTTTTTGCTTTATTATTTTTTTAATTGATGAAAAATGTAAATATTATTATACTTTTCATACTTTTGTATTTTTTTCAATTAATGCATTCTGTAAATATTTTGAATTCTATTTTATTTGAGATTGAGAGTGTGTGAATATGGTTGTAAATACAACCGTTGTATCTTTTAAATTGGCAAAGGTATGTAATTTCCATACAAGTTATTATAGGGATTGGTGTGAATGTGAATGAATGACAATTGCCTGCTACAAGCTTTGGTGATGGGATGCTGTTAAATTTATAACAATATAATATTGTTTTATTAATTTTGTATATCGTATATAATTATTTTATATTATTTAGGACAAAAACCGGTATGAAAACATTCGCGAGTTGGTGACAGTTTTGCAAAAAAGAATGAAAGAAATTATTGCGTTTGTTGAGGCACTCTTCAAACTAGAGTCCAAGAATGTGTTTTGCTTTTCTGGGCTACAAGAAAACAGTCGAAAGAAAATCCGCAAATCAATGGAACAATGTCAAAAATTGAGTTTTAGTTTGGATGAAATGTTTCAAATGAATGAGGTATTTTTAACACGATAAAATCTATCAACTCATTTCTATTTTTTTTGTTTTCTTTGATATAGGATTCAATTATGGCAAATAGAAGAATGCAGCATGCAGGACAAAATGTTGCAAACAATAACAGTATTTCATATAACAGTCATAATTATGGTAAGCAGTAATGAACTGTTAAATCTTTTTAAACAATAATTTTCGACTGGTTTTATAGAAGATGGAAGGGATTTCGACTTGAGCTCAAACTCTTCTTCTAGAACTGGTATTATTTCAGCAAAAAATGTTCTTGTACAATGTGATCTGACTGAACATTGTTTATCGGGTCATTCAGAGAAATCATTTACTAAACTTCAAAAAGATCTTCACAAATCCGAGACAAAACGAAAAGAACTTTTTCTGGAAGTAGCTCATTTACGATCTGAAATTGATTCCCTACAAGCCAAATTACGTTTAGCACACTGCCAAATTGAAGAATTGGAAAAACGACCACTTCAGTCTCGATCAAGAGAGGCTTTGGAAATGAAGAATAAAACACTCGAAGAACGCTTGACGATCTCAGATTCAGCATTAAGAAAATTGCACACTGAACATGCCAAACTTGTAGCAGATCTTAGACAAATGCAACTTCAAAACTCTGCAAGTCACGAAAAAAGTGATTATTTGGTAAGAGATTATTTGTAAATACTTAGGATATTTATAATAAATATTTTTGAATCATTAGGACTCTGAACGACCTTCTGATTCAACAAGCCCTGATTTAGGAATTGATTCCGGGCACGACGGAGCTACAAATTCAGACGACAGCCGTAGCACCAATTACAAAGCAGAAAATAAAGAACTTAGGAGAGCTAACAAGGAATTAGCCCTAAAGCTCAATCAAACCAAACAGGTACAACTTTAGTTGATCATTAGTTGTTTTATTTTATTTAATTGTTTAAATTGTTTTTTTATTTATTTAGCATCTCCAACGGACAGTGGATAAACTTAACTCTACTACTAAACGGAACGAAGATGTGGAGAAAGCAATTTGTCGTCAATTGCATAGAACGCATACGATATTACGTCAAGCCAAGAAAAGTGTTGAACAATATACAACAATGCCTCATGAGAATATTAATATAGTGCCTTCCTCGTGATCAATCAATACACATTTTTTATATGCAATATTTGTAGTAAATTAGTTTTCAGATTATTTTATAACACCGTAAAAGTATTGAAACGAAATGTATTTTATAGATAAAACTCTTATTCTCTCTTTTTTGAACTTATGCAACAGAATGCCAAATGTTATCAACTTATTTATTCTTACATAACATAGACAGAAGAAAGTTATAATAAACCTATTTCAGAAACTATGAAAAATGAACTTTGCCCCAAATATGATTAAAGCGTGACAGACGGACGGACAGACATGACCAGAGCAATAGCTCTCCAGGTTTGGCGAGCTAAAAATGAAGTGATCGATGAGCCGATAATAAAGCCAAAGCCCCCGATAATAACTGTGGATAGAAAAGACAATGTGACAGATTTAACCAAAGCTGTTTAATTTATTAACTACTTCCTGTAACAGCAAAATTGATTTGTTGGCAATCATCAATGCTTAAAGTCCTACTAGTTTTGATATCAGCTAAATGCGTCTTTAAATGTCGTCCGAGTCTTGAGTTGTTTTGGAATGTTTTTTGGCAGTCTGGACATTTTAATTGCTGTTTCGGAGTCCCGACGTTATGGGCGTCTCTTAAATGGCGAGTGAGATCTATTTTGGAATATTTTTTCCCACAATGATGACATATTTGATTTTTAATTTGCTCAATTGGCTTCTGTTTATGAACAATATCGACGTGTCTTTGACGTGCGGCTTTAGACGAAAGGACTTTGTCACAGTATTTACAGCCAAAAGAAGCAGCATTTTTGCTACTAGTTTGCCCTTTTTGAGGACAATCGTGAATCCGTAAACTGCTCCAGTTTTTAAACACCACTTTACAGCTTCTACAAGTCCTCTCCGAACTTTTTTCCTTGCAACGTTCATAAGTGGTGCATATGTGGCCTTCTAATTCCTTGACACTCGTGAATCTTTCACCACACAATTTACAACCTGTAATTAAAAAAATAAATGAGCTAAATTCAGAAATTATGTATCAAAATCCCTTACATGGGTAATGGACAAGTTCAATATGTCTCGCCATCGCTTTTTTAGGGTGCTTCTTCTCATTTGCGACAAAGTTGAAGGAGCATTGAGATCCATTGCATCTCCAAACAGTTCCAACTTCCTTTTCTCCATTTTCTCCCGTGATTTCTTCGTCCTCAATGGAAATTTCTACGTGACCGTATGTCTTTTTCCCGTCCACTTCTGACCATCTTGGCTTATTCCCCGCGTCACTTTCCACAAGATCTCTGATCGTCTCTTGGTCCAAAATATGGTCATTTGTGGTATTACTATCGTCAAATTTCGGAAGCAGTTCTAACGGTTTTGGAAACGGCTTCACATCCATCTAAAATAAAGTCATAATAATTTCACTTAATTGTCGATTTATCATTATTTATCAATTTATTTTCATACATCACACTGATCAAGTGACAATTCGTCAATACTCATCACAGATCTTGGCTCGTAAATGGGATAAAGCTCGCTTATATTCTCCAGCCTCCGAGTTGCAATATATCTAGCCTCTGCGTTGGCCAACACTTGTTGACGAAAGTTAGCATATCGCTTGGACATCCTTCCCTCGTCGTCATCATTGGCTCTTGCCTTTGTCGCCGATTTCTTGACAGCCAGTTTGTAATTTTCAACAACTTGTGCTATCTGCAGTTCAATTGTAACAAGTTGCTTATCAAGCTCATAAAGTGTGTTTGCACTTTGGGCGCAAGTGTCGCAAAATGGGAGACATTCTCTAGAAAAATCCCAAAACCCTGCGACCTCGTCGTCAACTCGAAGCTTATGACGAAGAACTTGAAACACTTGTTGGCGATAAATTAAAGTGTCTTTGGAAGATGAAATTAATTTAACGGATAATTGTTCTTCGGCACAGAAAATACAGGATTGTTCCATTTTGTCGTGAAACATGAAAAACTACGGAAGACAGCTGAGATTTGAGATTCTCAATTTGAGGCGAGCGTAAAACTCGTTGCATGCAAAATTGCATCGTCTCATGAAAATCTTATGCGACGTTTTTTATTCTTCAAGATTCTACATTTTAATGGATTAATCCGTGTCTATCCATTTTTTGCTTCTACATCCGTCAGAGATAATTCCACACCATTTTTTATACAACATTTCATCAATCATCCAGCCTGGCTTTATACAGCAAACATGATCCACCTACAGTCAGTTTAGTTACAAAATCCAAGTAAAATATTCAAAGCCATGATCAAACTCATTCAACAAGGTTTCAATTTCACTCATCTTCCTGTTTGTTAAACCCTGGTTTTGTTGCATGTTGGATCCGATTACATGACATTTGTTGTGCTCCATATTCCCAAACATGTAAAAGCTGTACATTAGTTTGAGTTGGACCCTTCCAGAGAAGAGCTAAGGCTAAAAATAGCAAGTTTTGTAGGGAGTGCTTGCTTTGTTTGAGCTTTTACGAAGGGGACTCCTGCTGAATCATCAGATAAATGAGTAATCAACAAAGTTTTGAACAAAAAACTTCCAGAAGCTAAACACAGACCGTTGAAAATACATTGCATATCGATTTAACCGAAAGTAAAAGTGGAAGCAGACACGCTATTAAATTACGGCAAACAAATACATGAAAATATAAATATACCCGTTTCTCACACGGCTTGGGTATATTATAAGCAAACTTCCGTCTTGTGATTGCATGTCCCACATTCCGTACTTTCACCTTCCAAATACCTAAAGACTTGTAAAGTTTGGCTTTTTTCTCCGCTATTGAAATACAAAGTTTGACAATTGCTGTCAGTGCCACAGAATGAACGAGGTGATACCCATGGGGGAAGTTGCAGAAGAGGAAGTTAAGGTGAACTACTATCACTAATTTGGAATATCTTGAAACAACTTTCTTTGTATCTAAACCAGAAATCTCGTCAGTATCCAAACATGAACGTCAATCGATATGCAACAAAGAAGACGATAGCTCAAGGGATGCTGGACATTGCCCTCCTCACCGCAAATGCATCCCAGCTTAAATACGTTTTGCAAGTGGGCAAAGAGAAGCATCCCTTTTACACCTTGATGGTCACACTTATCTCCATTTCCATTGTACTTCAGGTAAAAATTGACAATCTAATTATTAGTATTTGGTGAAATATGCAGCAACTTTATCTCAAATTGTCGAAAGGTAATTTCCGGCTGCTTGGCTCTCTCGGTAAATATGCTGAGGGATTGTCGGCTTCATTTGCCGGACAATGTCAACTCTGCAATGCTGTTGAATTATTTCCAGCTCGGGATGTCGATGGGGATTGCAGGGGTCAATATTGTCATTTCCGCATTTGACCCGGCTTATGCCGCAAATAATATTGGGGCTGTCATTGATAATGCGGCTAATATAGGGTAACTATCAAATCAAGTTGCTGTTGCTGCATATTTCAAAAGCTTTGTTCAAAATCATAAACAGCTTTTATAATTGACAGGTAACAGTTGGGATCTGCTTTCTTTTCATCGGCTCACTGAACATCAACAAGCCAAAGAGTCAAAGGACAGCAGACATTCTAAATAATTTAATAACCATTCAAATCTTTATCATCACCGTGATAAATGTGATCGTGTCGTCATTTGGAATTGAGCATATAGTTTTGGAAGAAGACCAATATCGGAAAAAAGCTGGACTTGTGAGGAGAGAAGTTTCTCAAATTTATGAAATGGGCCAAGCCATTCAATTCTTTGCAAATGACACGGTAAATACTGGAAGAAGGATACTATTTGACGAAAATGCACTTTAAGTTAAATAATTATTATTAGGATTTAAGAATATTTTTATGAACTTTGTACTATTTCTGAATCTCAATTTTAAAAAAATATTTATTTCAGCCAATAAGTATTCCGAAAATACATGAAACATTTTCAAAAATATATAAACATAATATTTTTAAGGGCTGCACTTATTATCATTGATTGGTATGCTTAATCGTAGCGCTCAAATAGCAGCCATGACTTGTCGCCGCAACTCCTTCAATTGCATTGCAAAAGTCAGCGCATCCTTCCGCTTCCAAACACTGGCCAGAGTTGGAATCTGAGAAAAATTCAACCTCCAGTTTTTCTAGTTCTGGCATCTCAAGCAACTTTTTCAAATCATCTCTGCTCAGAGCCTCTGACGATTCAAACTCTTCGTCGGCTTCATGACTGGTAAACGCCAAACGTTAAGGATTTTAAACCTTTCAAATTCTCTCCAATCCAGCTAATTATGGCATTGTCTTCAAGTCTTCCAAGTGTAAGAGAGCTTATTTGCCTCGGGAGGTGTTCATGATTTTTGAAATCCACAAAATCCGTATAGACATTGAACAAAAGAAGAGCAGTGCATTGAGTAAGCATTTTACAGTCGAACTCAAAACTGTCGTCTACAGCTAAGGATATTTTCTCGAGCGTCTTAGCATTGTTGCTAATAAGGGCGCTCAGATCCTCGTACATCTCGAATTCCACACAAATGGAGCGTAAATTGGTGCAAAGCTTCAAGAATCGTTTCAAATTTCCTCGGAAAGAAGGTTCTAGCTCCAGTTCTTCTGTGGTGGCCACTAGGTTATCTCCTACATCACAAAGACAGCCTAGAGACACTTTCTTCATTCCATGATCTCTGACAACGAGTTCTGCAGTGATGTCATTGTTTTCGTCAATTTTTATCTTTCGGATCTTCAGAAGGGTCCCTTTGGGGTAAGTGCAGTTGCTCCAGTCTTGACAAACTAGACGAGCGTTCAGAATGTCTTTAAAAGGGAGGTACGAAAAGACGCGAAATTTCAATTCATTTGGGAGTCCAGCAAAATGATTTAATGTTAAATCTTCATTGTGTTCTTCATCATGTTCCATGTTGTACAAATAGGCTGTGGAATTATTAAAAACGGTTTGCATATTCGTGAGCAGCATGCAAAATTGAGACTATTTACCTAATTTCATCCAAATCGGAGTTGTGGGGCTAATAACGTAATGTTCCTATAAAATAAATAAATTGTTAATCTCACTATCGGCTCTTCATTTCTTGGACACGTCATAGAGATACCTTCAACGTCCCATTTTTCTGACACGAAAATTTTCTTAAAAATACAACAATATGCCCGATTAAAATGAATCCTTCGGATGGAACTCGAATTGAAATCGCACACAAGCTCAAAAATACAATTGACACTTACAAAGAAGAAGCGCTGTCGTGGTCTCGATACTTTCTCAGATTGGATTTTCAATTAAGACAACGACTCGCCATGGGCTGGCTTTCTTTCAAGTCTGCAGAATTTTCCAGCAGCATAGCTTGTAAAAATACAGCTTATTAATTGTTTCTTAAAATCACAAAGCAATCCATGCATTAATTTAGGGATCTCAATCTTTATCTTGTTGATTGCATTCATCTACATATTAAAAGCTCCGGAGATTGCAGCTTATTTCCAAGCCAGAAGCTTAAATGTTACCATTGAATGGAATCCAAATTGTCCAAATCGAGTTGGAGGACTCGTCGATGTCAAAATATGCGTAAGGCAAATATAAATATTTCTATATAAGTAATGATGCGAGTTTGGAATGCCAATTTGTTTAGATGAACATTGGTCCAAGGGATTTTAATTATATGGAATTTTACGAACCGGAAGCAATGTACGATGTCGTTGGGAAAATTGGCATTACTGTAAAACTTGGAGACGAGCTCCTCATTGTGGAAAAAGTCATTGACGAAGCCAATCAGTGCATTCACGCAAAATTCCAGGCGTCCCTTGCTGGGACATATCATGTCCATGTGACATTTCGTGGTCACGAAGTTAAAGGGAGTCCTTTCTCGGGTAGGAAAAAATAAATAAATCTTGTGACATATCTAAATTTTATTTTTTAATTTGATAATAATAGCGACGCTAGACCCTGACGCTTTAGACTCTAACAAAAGTTACGTGGGCTGCTCAACACCAATAATAATTGTCAAGGGTCAACAATTTAAATTGGATGTTATTCCAATTGATCCGTTTGGAAATCGATGTGCTACATCTTTGGATAATATGAGTCGGCTAAAGTTTATAGTGAGAAAGGTGCAATAAAATTGCTTTCTAAAATTTCGACTTAGCTTTAAAACATGGAATATTTAGTGGGACAATAAACTATCTGACGAAACAAAGTCAAACGACGAGTTGAAAAGTTCTGACGATTTCAAAATTTCCGTTGGAATGCGACGTCAAAATCCAGAAGAACCAAAAATCCTTCCTATTTACAGTATTTACGGAAATTGCTTAGGAATTGGACGCTACATTGGTTCCGTCTTTTTTGGGAACGAGATACTCTCCCTTCCGACCCCGGAACTGGAAATTATTTGCGTGACTTTAGAAGAAAACGAACGAATCCACAAAATTCTTTCTGTCGGAAGTTGTAAATTTAGTGGACAGAAAATCACTCCGATTACAGAATCTTGTGACGATGACATGACTTTTATTGATGTGGGCATTCACGTTTCTTCCAGATTTTTATGGCTTAGCATTCCAATATTGGGACCTCATTTTGATTATCGCTCATCCACTTGGAGAATTGGGGATCATACAAATGTAAATATTATCACTTACAGAAAAATTTAACTAACTAATCTTAAATAGTTGGACATACTTTCCGTTTTTAATGACCAACAACAAGAAAAATATATTTTAAGGATTTCCGACGTCAATCGAAATGCTCATGAAGATCTCATGATAAATGGAACCAACGCAAGAGTTCTAATTTCATTGTTTCATGAATTTACAAGTCAAAAACTAAATGACGAATCCCATTTTAATTCATTTCCTAAATTAAGTAATGCTTTCCATTACTTCATATGCATTACATATTAATATCTATTTATTACATATTTATATTTTTTCAGAGAGTGGCTGCGATTTGGGAAATCTTGAGGTGAAACGTCAAGCTTTTTTTGAAGCAATTCGCCAGAGCTACGATGTCGACCAAACAAGTCCAAACGCTTATAAAATTCTAAAAATTAAACGAGCTTCAATTGTTGAAACATCGCTGGAAGAAACACGCCTATTCTCACGCCAAGATTGGGGAAAACCATTCATTGTTTCCTTTTTTAACGAGCCTGGTAATTATAATTCAATTTTCAATTAACTACCAGTAGTTCTAATATTATTTTTGATCCAAAAGTCAAAGAAAGGATGGCGTGGTTAGAATGGGCGAAGGAACTTCTCGATACGTTTTTCGAAAACAATGCTCACGGAATGTTCTTCGCGAAGAGCAACACTGCAGGGATTCGTCGACGCCCTGGTCTCATCCATCCAAATCCAGGTCGAAACGCTCGATGGGGAATTGAGCATTATGAATTTGCTGGAAAACTGTTGGGAAAGATTCTAATGGAAAATGCAACGTTTGATGATGACAATAAAGGAACTTTGGGGGATCGGATAAATGTGGATGCGAGATTCTCCAGAACGTTGTTAGCCACCATTCTAAAAGTGGACCCTACATACAGGGTAAATATTTTAAACATTTGCAAATCTTTCTAATAAAATTGTCACAGCACTTGGAGTTGGACGATCCGAACGAGTTTAAAAGCACTTTTGAGACTGTACTCAACAATGACGTGTCACACATGGAACTTAAGTTTGTGTCACATGTCTATGACCAATTTGGAAACTTGGAGGTGACAAGTAACATCAAATGGCAGTATATAAGTGTTAATTTTCATTTTATTTGTAGATCATTGACTTAATCCCAGAAGGACACAAGATTTCTGTTACAAATCACAACAAACTTGAATATCTCAACGCCCTCGCAAAGTTCCATTTAGTTTCAAACGTTAGAGAAGAACTTGAAGCCTTTGTTTCCGGACTTAACTTCCTCGCCCCGGATGAAGCGTTGATGATGTTCGATGAAAATGAATTAGAGGTTATATATAAATTCTAATATTTAGTATTAAAAATGCATAATTTTAAGAATTTTTACAGCTAATGATTTGCGGTTCTACTCCCTTGAATTTGGAAGATCTGAAGTTTCATCATGAATCTGTTGGGGATTGGAATCCAAGTTTTTCAAGAGTGAAAGAAAACTTGTGGAAAGCGTTGGAAAACATGAATGAGCTTGAATTGGGCAGATTTTATCAATTCCTCACAGGTTCAAGTCGACTTCCAAAAGAAGGGTTTAAAGAATTGATGCCAAGCATTAGTCTTTCGGCATTATTTGGACAACTGCCGACCGCAAATCGGACAACGTGTCATATTTCTCTTACAGATCACGCCAGCCCTGAAGCATTTGTCGCCAAACTTCGGCTTGCCATTAAATCCAACAGTCTTGAAACTTGATTTATAACATCAATACAATGAATATTTAACAATTCAAAAGTTAAATTGCATAATCATAAATAAACAATTAAATTGTATATTAGAACGATTGCTTAAGAAAAAAATAAATAAACAATTGAAGATTAAATTCTATCTAAATTCGTGAAAGTTTTGTGGCTTTAAAAAATGAACCATTATCAATCAAAACCATTTTCATACTCGGTCTGCTTGTTCTTCATTTCGCAGGTATTTTTAGTCTGTATAAAATCCATATAAAATATTAACAATCTGCATTTATTTTAAATAGCTGATTGCAGTCGGCGCCAGACATCGCGTCCTCAGCGTCCAAAGATGCGAAATATCAAAACCTTTTTCATGTGCCAAAATCTGCGGAATATCCACAACCTATCGAAGTTGTGACGCTGAAGATGGCATTTGTTCTTGTCCCCTGCCATGTAAAGCCGTGTCCAACAGCGTCACAAGAAGTTGGCTGATTTGCAGAAAATGTTTCAGGCCAAGGGGAGAAAATCGTCACGGCTGTAACGTCCATCACTGCAAAAAATTCCTACCCAGCGAAGTCGAAGCTTTAATTTGCTCCGACGAAAAAGATTATTATTGTGCTTGTTTCCCCATAAAGAAACGCAGTTTAACAACAATTTATTCCAATATGACATTTTCCAAAAGTTAGAAACATGTTTCCATTTCTTGTTGTGATTTTAATTGTTCAGATCTCATCCGCGTCCAGAAATACAGACTCGATAAGCCATTGCAAGGAAGAAATGTATTCTTGTGTCATGGCTTGTGGACAGGCGCATCTTCCACTGACCACCTGCGACGCGCTCAGAGGGATTTGCAACTGTCCTCAGGGACTAAGACCAGGTCATCTTTGTCGAAAGCCAAATGTGGCAAGTGAAAGGGAGATTTGTAATTCAGAGTTGTGTTATCCAAAAAGGGCAAAAATCAATATAATCGGGGATCGAGACGGGAAAAGGGAAACCGATGAAAAGGTTGAGGAAAATGAGACGATTGATGAAGAGGAAATTGAGACAAAAGTTGAAACAAATATTACTCCGATTGAGCCCGAAATGAATTCTGATTCAGAATCAGAATCAGAGGAAACTTGGATCCGTGCAAAACGAGAAGCGACAGATGAAAACAATCAAAACAGAATTGTTGTACAAATATGTTCCGAAATAACGGAAAGCCAAAGATATTGCACATGTTTCACATACAACTGACAAAAACCTCATCAGACTGAATACAAATTAACCACAATCTACTATTAATTAACATAACATTGATTGCAAATTGCAATTGTAAAGTGTGATAGACAAAGTGTAAATCCTGTTGCTTTGCTGAATGCCGATTAAAAGGGAGTGGAAGCAAGTGATGCTTAAAATAGGTCAGATAAGCAAAGCATGCAACAGTTAGCTTATAAACATGCGACGGACAACTTTTTTTTTGCAAACATGTGTTTTACCAAATGCCAAACTGGCTAATCCCATTTTAATATAATTGCAAAGTTTTACTGCTCAAAACAATTGCCGATTTATTGCAATCCACATTAAAAACTGTTTTAGCTTTAGTTTCATAGCCAAATAAATACAATACAAGTGAAAATTATTTACTTTTGCTCAACTCCCACTTAATAACAAATCGATACTCGTTTATAAAACAGCAAACACGCAATGAGTTCAGTACATGAAACTTTCTTGAAGTGAAAGTTGTGGAAGTGTACATAAATATTAAATCTGGGGCTGTTTGTAATGGCGCAAGTGATAACATTCCTCAAAATAATCCAGGATGGAATCCTCCCTCATCAAAAATCAGAATCTGTAACGACGACCAATCTCATTTTCAGACTGCATACAAAATACGCGTCCACAACCCTTTTGGTAGCCTCCGCACTGCTTTTCATCCAGCAATTCTTTGCAGATCATTTGAAATGCTTGCGACCTCCAGAACTGGGCGCCGCGCCTGAAAGCGCGCCTCTCAATCAGTTCTGCTACGCCTCGGGAACTTATGCCATTCGAAATGAGAGTTATTTTGGGGAAACGGCAAATAGCGTCACTCATTTTCATCACTATTTTCAGTGGATTCCTTATATTCTAATGATTCAAGGGATCCTATTCCATGTTCCCCAACTTGTTTGGAACAAGTTTGTGGAACGGGGTCGACTGGCTTCGTTTTGTGGGGTTGCTTTATGCACTCACAAAAATGATGCTGAAGCAGCTGAAATCTCAAATGGAAATTGTGAAGAGTCATTTCCAAATTCAAAACAAGAAACTGGGACACAAACAACGCTGTTAAACAGTGGAATCTCGTTTGCAACTACTTTGGGATCAAGTATCAATCGACGCTACTACTATGGATTTATCCTTTGCGAGATCCTCAATCTGCTCATGGTCATTTTAGCGTTTGTGATAAGTGATTGGTTTCTGGGCTCCAGATTTTTCTCCTTGGGTAATATTTTTAAAATTATTTAATCTGCCCATTTAAAGATTTAAAAAAAAACCTTGTTTGATTACAGTACCGCGATGGATAAGCTATTTGCATCAACTGAGGACAGGCCCCACAGTCAAAGATCTGAACCTTGTCTCATACATCGCAAAAATTGAAGAACGCAATCCCTTAGAAGCTTCATTCCCAACTCTGTTCATTTGTCACTGGACGAAGCCAAATTCAAATATGACTTTCACAATTGAATGCATCATGGGGCTAAACATCACTAATCAAAGGGTCTACATCTTTTTCTGGTTCGCCTACTTTCTCCTTTTCACAATGGGACTCAGCAATTTGGTTTATCGGCTGGTGACCACAAACAGCCAAAAACTGAGGACTTCGTTGATTCAAAGGCAGACGGAAAGTCTCAAACGGTGTGTAAAAAATCCAGGAGAGCTGCAAAAAGTTGTCATTCAAATCCCAGCCTTTGATTGGTTTATCCTTAAACGAATTTTGGGGAATGTAAATCAAGAAAAGTTTGAGATGATATTGAATCAAGTGGAAAATACTTTGACGAAGGGGACAACAGGCTCAATTAAGGGCTACAATCAAGTCACAACAACTTCCATTGAGCTCAGATCAATGAGTACTTAATACTTAATTATGCAATGCAAGGAATTATATATCACACGCTTAATACTCACTCTACTTTAAATTAGGAATAATTGCTGTTGTTGTTTTTATTGTGGTTTAATAAATCATTTAATTTCGTTTAATTAGCCAGGCTTTCACTGGCTTTTGGAGCTTTTCTCTTCCTTGAATATTCTTCTTGATGAGGTTTTGACAGTTTTTGAAAATTTTGAAGTTTCGGTCCGTCTCAGAGTTTGAGTTTTTAGAGATTTTGGTTAACTAAAAACCAAGAAATTGTTTTAATTAAATCAAAGCTCAATATAATTTTTCTTAATTCTTACAATTTCCAACTCGTCCAATGAATTTCCAAAGGGGCAAAGCTCTTTTAAAAGTTTCCCCAGAACTGAAGCTTGTCTCGGTCTATTTAAACGTCAATTTTAATTACTATAAAACCCCAATTATAAACACTTACGTTTTACTCTTGCTTTCAAAAAGTTTTTCTAAAACTTGCAATAAATTCTTTCGACTTTCAGAATCCTTCCAAACGTTTGTGGTAAATTCCTTAATTTCTGGGGACAACTTTCCCACTTCCGGGATCAAAAAGTGGTTCACTACTTCCTCAAAATCTTTCTCAACTTTCGAATTTGTTCTTTCAAAATGCAAAGACAGCTCTTCCAATTTTTCTTCCAACATTTGGTTCCTCAAATCTTCATTTTTTGATGCTTTACAAGCTATTTTCGCGTGTTTCACTTTTTGGAAAACGTAATCCTTTAAAACAAAACATTTCTCAGTACCACTCCCTTTTAACAAATTATCTTCTCATTAAAATACCTGAAACAAATCTCCGGAGATTGTTCCCTGCAACTGAGCCCCCAATTTTTTGAAATGCTTTTCAATGCTTAGCCACACAATTAGTTCCGTTTCTCTATCCAAATGTTTTGTCAAGTCAAGTGCAGATTGAATTGAAATTTCTCCTGAAATTTTTAAAAAATTAAAAAAATCTTAAAGCTATCCAAATTTTAAAACCTTGAAATGCCAGTGTAAAATAGTCATCTATCAATTTTCCTTTAGCGACGCCATCCAATGGCAAATTTCCTAGCTCCAATTGTTCCGACATTTCCCTTGCATAAAGGACCCTGAAGTATCCAATCGAGACTGAATTCACGAGGGGAAATTCATCAGGTCCAAGTTCAAAGGTCACGTTCTTTTCGTCACTCTTCATCCAAATAAATATTGATGTATCAAAATCTGGGTTTAGAATATGAATGTTTATGGGGATTGTCCACATTTCATCCCCTGAAGTGATTCCATTAAGAACAAATTGTTCTTGAGAAATTATCGCGTGTGTCGTGTTAATTCTGGCTACTGATAACAGGGGATAACCCGCTTGAAGCGTCCAACTGTCCATGACGCTTTTAAATGTGACGCCTGAGGGCAACAGCGAAGGGTCCCGTTGATCTATCACCTCCTGAAGAATGGAAAAAAGATTGTCTTGCTCCGTGTTTGAAAATTTCCTGGAGAATCGAAAGAATAAGATTTTATGGGCAATTTTCCGAGCCTAAAATTTTTCAATACCATTGTTCCAAATAGCGTTGGACACCTTCCTGAAGTACTTCTTCACCTAAAAAATTTTGCGTCATCCGGATAATTGAAGCTGCTTTTTCGTAAACGATGTCGTCATAAACTCCCCCGATAGCTGCAGAGGTTTGAGGCTCACTTGCGATTGGATGCGTGTTGATTGATTCGTCCATCGTCATTGCCACTTGGTAAATTTGCGGAATGAACATTTCCCAAGGTCTTAACTCGGGATACGTCATTTCAAGACCCTGATGGGACACGAATGTCGCCCACCCTTCGTTTAACCTGAGATTTGAAATTATAATATTTATTAGTAGGTATTAAAGTAAATCTTTATATAGTTTAATAGTTCAAAAAAACATGATAATTACCAAATCCAAGTCCACCATTTTGCAGTTACCTAAAATCAAGGTACGTTAAATATTTATCATCTCAAACTGTCAGCTTGATAAATGATATATCAAGTCTCCAAAGATGTTTCAAGACTAAAGAAATTGTTTGAAAAATCAAAACGATAAAAGTCTCGTGTTGCCCCAAAACTTTAGCCTCTCCCCCCGTCTTTGGGGGTGGGGTTAGAAGATCCATATTTTAAGCTTAATAGATTCAAAACCTTAATCATTCATGGTTTAAATCCATTTTTCAAAATACTACAAGGAACTTGAGATATCAGTGATTAAACACTGACATGTCAAAAACGCTTACTTGGTTTCCAAAAAAGTTGTGACTGACTTCATGACTGACGGTGAGACTCAATTGGTACTTTTGCGCCGCGCTCGTCTCCCCCTCAAAATGCAGCAGAACTCTGTCCGCAAACTAAAATTTGGAACAGTTGTCAAAAACTGAAAACAAATTAAATCAAGTAGAATTACCGTCATTAGCCCCCAGTTTTCTACATATCACATAATGATTGGAGTTTAGGGTTCACATATTTGGACTAAAAAAGCTTCAGAAAATTTCGAACACAAATTATTCGAACTTTTCTTCTCATCCGAATATGTGAACCCTAAACTAACCCATGGCATTATAATAAAACTGAGGCAGTGCCACATTGTCCAGTTTGGTCATTGGATAACTGACGTTGTAGTAGTCCTCAAATGCAAGATTGACGGTGAGGGATAAATTTGCGGAATATTCCCCACCCCCTCGATCGATGAAATAGTAGGGGGCGTAGACTCGGTGTCGGACGGGGGACAGGGAAGGCTCATAAGCCTCCTCGTATGTCAAATCCGACACAATCATGCAGACGAGGTACGTCGACATTTTCGGAGTGGGGGTGAAGATGTCCAGCAAATAATTGGGGATGTTGGGACTGAAAAATAGGAATAAAATAGCAAAAGATTCAGATAAAGTTTGTTTGCTTACAGCGGAGTTGTCTCGAGAAGGGGCGCATTGGATAAGGCGTGATATTTTCCAGCTCTTCCCAATCGAATTTCAAATGTCGCTTTGAGCTGTGGTTCGTCAAAACTGAAAGAAGATAAAAAAATCTCATTTTTTCTCAAAAGTCAAGTTTATATACCAAGGAAAGGCACGTCGAGCAGTATTTGCAGCAAAAAGTGTCGTCGAAACGTATTTCGTTTCATTAGTTGCAGGGTCGACATATGAATCCAAATAAATCCCGTCTAATCTTGACGCCGAGATTGGTGCAATGTATGGAATGTAAATCTCATAGTTTTGTCCAACTATTAGATTTTGGGTAAAATTGATCTGGAAAAAGTCGTACTCTGAAACCGTTCCAAAGCTGGAAATCGGGACAAGAACATCCGGAGTTTGGAGGACATAAATGTACTGGGTTGTAATGTTAAGGTCAAGGGCATGGAGCGTGATGCTGTCTGTCTCTTCAACACATGTCACGTTTATCCAGACTTTACCGGGGGCAGTAAATCGCGGATATTCAGGGATTTCATCAAGTACAGAAATAATTTCGAGACGATAGTTGGTTGGAACAATGGCCGTGGGGAGACGGAAGGGAAGTGGGGGATTTTGAGTGGGGCTGGCTTTTGCTAAGGCAAAAGTTGCCAAAATTATCAAAATGAGGTATGCAACCATTTTCCAAGCTTTGGCTACAGGAAAAATATATGAACTACAGATAATAATGACATTAATTCTGAGTGGGTTATCGGATTTATCTCAATTCTTGGTTATCTAAACCTGTCCATTGTTATGAATTAGTTGGAAATTACGGAAATTTTTATACGGTTATACGTTTGTGAAAAGTGACCATGCAAAAGATGGAAGTGATGGAACTGATAAATGACTGGATTAACATTGAATTTATTGATCGTTTGTTTATATAACCGTTTTTTTAAACAATTTTCAATATATAAATTATTAGGTTCAGGATTAAGTCAAATAAATTAGGATGACTAATTATTATGCATTTTACATTCTCCACATTTTTCAGCCTGATCAGCTTCCCTTTCGTCATTCAATTCTTCTGCATTCTCGTCTCTAAAAATGTCTTCGTCTTCCAACAATTCCACCACCATCCCTTGTTCTTCTTCAAACCCAAAAACTCTTTTCGAATAGACGCAAAACGTTGCACACTCGTCGCAAAAATCTTCGAAAACGGATTTTCCAATCGCACACAAAATATTTTTGTTGTAAGCAAAAAATCCAGCCGTTTCCACCCCTAAAACTTCCTCTGCAGTTTTCAGTAGTTTTCGCCTTGCGCCGAAAGCCCTCGGTGGCGGTGGTGGATCCAGAAACTCATTTCTAAATGGCCAAATCCAACTCCATGGCCACTTTTCCCAAGAAGCATAGCGAAGTCGACGACGCTCATTCCGATCAAACAACAGCGTCACGTCCAGTGGGGTCGAGAACTCGCGGTAAATAGCAAAAACAACGTACGACAGCATCCCCACCCACATTAGCCCTAAAATCATGTCAACAGGTTCAAATTCGACGTCAAGGCCGAAATTAGAGTCTCCCTCGATGAATTTCTTCCAAAGATAGTAAACAACTTTGTAGAGCTTCCCATCCGAAAGCTTTGAGCGCGAGTCTTCAATTTCGTCGTTTGCTTCGTGTTCAGACATTTTCGATTTTTGTTAGTGCGGGAAATTGAGAAATATTGCGAGCTGCGATTTAAAGAACACATTAAAATCTGTCGCTGGGTAATTTTCAGCTCCAAAAAGGTTTAAAAATGACAAATAATTAACCCAAATTTTCAGTTAGGCTATCGACACGTTATCCATTATCTAAATTTCGGAATCTTCAAAAAATCGAAGATGGCAAAAAGAAGCTACGACATGCTTTTCAAGCTCCTTTTAATTGGGGATTCTGGAGTTGGCAAGACCTGCATTTTGTACAGATTCTCAGACGACGCCTTCAACTCTACTTTCATCTCAACAATCGGCATCGATTTCAAAATCAAAACGATGGAACTCAAAGGCAAGAAAATCAAACTCCAAATATGGTAAGACATTAGTTTAATATCACATGTTAATTGTCCCCTAACGTTTCTAATAATTTCTAACGTCGCACGCAGGGACACGGTAAGACAACAATCCAATAACGACCCAAAATTTAAAGGATATCGTTTGTAATTCATAATATACGTTTCAGGCGGGGCAGGAGCGCTTTCACACAATTACAACGTCATATTATCGAGGGGCGATGGGGATCATGCTCGTCTACGACATCACAAACTCCAAAAGCTTCGAGAATATTGCAAAATGGCTCAGGAACATTGACGAACATGCTTATGAAAATGTGGAGAAGATGATATTAGGAAACAAATGTGACATGGAAGATGCTCGAAAGGTGCCCAAGGAAAGAGGGGAAGGGATTGGACAACAGCATGGAATTAAATTTATGGAAACGTCTGCAAAGACCAATGTCAACATTGAACGAGCGTTTGTTGAGTTGGCTGAAGCGATTTTGAATAAAAAGGGAGGACAAGCGGATTCTGACGGTTTGCCAGAACGCGTTCGACCAGAGAAAGAAAGTCCTGGAGTCGTCTCTCGATGTTGTTAACTCTTTAAAATTCCTAAAGAATGAATTATTCATAAAATGGTTTTCCAAATTTTCAAAGTTTTGATGATCTGACGTAATAAATTTTTCAAAGAAACTTTTTGTAAAATGTAAAACCAGTGTTTTGTTTTTAATAAATACATAATACAAATGTTTTGACATCTAATTTTAACACTAGATCTTATTTTTTTTCACTGGGACTAGCAAAATTTGCCAAATTGACCATTAAAAGAATTAGAGCTCATCGAAAAATTCACAAATTTGAATTAATAAAGTACATAACACATAAAACAAATTACTCAGACTCTTCCAAATATACTCGACTGGATCGCTTTTTTGCCAACCGTTGTTCTGATTTGCCTCCGCTTGATTGTTCAGAATCAGAAACGTCTTGCTTCTGCTGCAGTTGCAACTCTACGCGCATCGTAACATTAGTCCCCGCCTGTTCTTCATAAACATCCTTCAAAACTATTGAGAATTCCCTACATTTGAACTTCTTGGCCAGCTCATTTTCTTGTTTTTCCTCGTCCTGAAAGAGTAAAAGTCGTTACAAATTATTCCAAATTGAATTGCTCACTTTCATCATATGACAAACCTCTTTCTTCTTCTTAGAAGTGACCATTATGACGCCTTCTCTCTCAATTTCCATGTTCAATTGCTCCCTCAGTCTATTATGAATTGTCTCTACTCCATTTGTCCCCAATTTGTATTTTTCCGCAATGTATGCCTTCATCTCGCCAAACGTCATCCCTTTGTCGCGTCGTTCTTCGTCGCGGTCACGTTCGAAGGAATATTCCAGGACGTTGGAGACCATGTCCGCAATCTTGCTGTCTGGCAAGTGGTCAGGGGAGCCTGGAAATAGCTCCATATCATTATCATCCCAGTTTTGAGGTGAGGGAGTTTTTCGCTTTTTTGTTGGAAACTCCTTGCGCTTAGGCCACTTAAACGCCCTGAAACAACATTTTCATTAAATAAACTAGATAAATTCTAGATAGTTTTGTAAAAATTAATGTAAATATACCTTTTCCGACTCCCCTTCGGAGGTGCCATGATGCCCTTTGGCCTGCCCTTATGGTGTAAATGTAGAATTAAAAATAATTAAATTCGCGACAGAATCTCTGAACTCCAAGATGATTGAAGAAGATTTCGTTCGTTTTGTCGGTTGGGATTCCCAAGTGGGGTAAATTGAGAATCTGGAATCTACCTTTGCTCAAAATGCAAATAAAGAGACGCTATCATAAACGGTACTGAATCAATAATTTATTTTTGTATTTCAAAACGAATTTACAAGTTTAGCTAAAACTATTTGAACAAAAGGAAGTGCCATTCGTGACCCCTTTGATAAAGTTTAGGGCATTTGCCACCCGGGTAAAAACGGAGGGTCGCCGTTGGGCCCCTCCCCCACAGACTGGAGGGGCCGCGTCCCTCGACACAATTCCGAGCAATGTATAAGTCTTGCTTTTAGGCCTGTACAACATTAGCGGTCCACCGCCGTCAAATTTACAAGGCCCTGAGGTCGCAAGTGGTAGGAAGCCCTTGGCGCAAATCATTCGCGACGTCACTCCCCCGCCCAATGCAGCGCTACAGTTTAAATTGGGAATAGTCCGCATTAGCGCTTCTCTTAGAAGTGTTTGAGGTTGAGCGGGTTGGGGTCCAACTTGTGGATTGACGTTTGTCAGTCCCCAGCCCGTGACGATTCCGTTCCGATTGTTTGGGTTACCCACGCCCTGACCAAGACAGATTGGTCTAACTGTAGCCGAAATGTTTAGGGGCACAGCTAACTTTACCAACGCCACGTCAAAGTCATTGTTGCTGGCATTAAATTTGGGGTGGATGGTAATTGCAGCCACTCTTGCGACAGTCTTTCCTCCTCCCACTTTAGAGGAGATTGAGGAGGTGCCGAGGAGGACACCAAAGTTTGCAGGGTTTGCAGCACTCCCATTAAAACAACTTGCGGCTGTAAGTACAAATTGGGGACTAATTAGCGATCCTCCGCAGAAAACGTTGTAGTTTCCAGTGGAATTTGTGGACGGGAAACCCTGTAATTTTATTAAATTAGTCAATGCTTATTAAAAATTAGAAAAATGCTTAAAACTACCGAAAAAATAGCAGCCATCCAAGGCCATGCACTTGTCCTATTCGATTGGAGACTAAACACGACTCGACCTTCGACATCTTTATTGTTGACCCCAAATTCTTGGAGCAGACTTTGAGTATTGTTAAATATCCCAGGGTTTGGTCTTCCCCCAGTTCCGCAAGTGCAGGGGGTGGCAGTGGGGGCAAGTGACGTTGGTTTGACAGTTGTCGTTGAAGTCGTTGTTCCTTTTGTACCTTTTGTGAATTTTGTAATATTTACGATGCTTTGAAGAAGTTGATCAAGATTTTTTTCAAATGGCTCGTTTTGACCATGAACCTGACTTAGAAAAGTCAAAGAAAAGAAGAACAACGCCCGTCCTAACGCCATGTCGAAATTCGGAAGAAGACTAAAACCTCATCTGCCTAAAAATAATTTAGGTCGAGTTAAAATAAGCCATTACTTTGCATACAACTTTCTTCTTCTTCTTCCGAAAACAATTTGTAACTGAATAATTGACCAATTTGTATAATTTTTCTCTGAGTAGAAAGTTAATTATAAGCAAATTCAGTTTCATTTTCATGAAAATTTCATTTGGAAAAGTGTTTTGGTCAAACACTTTATTTACACTTGAATAATTTATGAAATTATGTCATTGTCACCTAATAAACCTTGATTACCTGATCTAGTTAATTTAATTACGCTGTAAACAATTAAATCCCAGAACAATGCAAAATCCCGAATTTTAATTGCTTTTAGCCAGAGTACAAAAGACCGTCACTGGATTACAAACTTCATTTTCATTTCAAACTTTTGAGAAAAATATAAATATCAAAATGCTCGGCAGTCTCTTAATTTTTCTCTGCGTCTTTCTGCATCCAAAACTTTCCGTGACCTCGACGGTCATCATTGTAAGGGACGGAGTGGCACAGCCGAGTCCTTTTTCGTCATTCGGGAACTTTTTTGGTCAGGGACAAGGACAGGGACAGCAGTTTCCAAATTTCCCCCAATTCGGACAAGCTCCCCAGGGGCAAAGTCCAGGGGGATTTAGAAAGAGGATGAGACCTCAACAAGTACAACAGCCACAGGGAGAGAATAATTCTATGACTCCTGCAAATTCGACAAGCCCACAACAAAGTAAGATTTTCAGCTTCAATATTCTGGAATTTTTCGACGAATATTTATTTTCAGGACCCCCATTCTTTTCTGGTGGACAACTGCCGCAGTTTCCAACTTTTCCTCAATGTAAGAAAATAATGTTTTGCGAAAATTGTTTGGACAATGGATTTTTTTTAAATTGCAGCAAGTCGCATTGAATTTGTGCCACTGGGGGCATTTCTTTTTGGGGGTGCGGGTCAAGGTCAAACAGGGAATCAGGCTCAGGGCAGTCCAACCGGTTAAAATGTAATCTGGTTTTGGCTAATAATTAAATTATAAACGTTGAATCATAATAAAGTGATGAGAAGTACATAATTCCAGAACGATTTGTGTCTATTTTGCTATTTTTCAGAATTCTTCAATTTAATATATGCGACGTAAAACTCTTGCAATAAATTTGAATGTTTAAAGCTCAAAGCAATTTTGGGATGTTATAGTCTTTTTTGGAGTTGTGACCGGAAAAATTAGCAGTAGTCTTGATTTTGAACGTGTATCGTGATCATTTTGAGGAAATGCATAAATTGTCCATCCTTAGAAACACCTTTAAAGTCCTTGAAAATTTTATTTAAAAAATCCAAACTATCATGTTTTATAGTAATAATTTGGTTCAAAGTTATTTGATCATGTGGGGCTTCAAAAAGGATAAGAGGAAGAATAAGAAAGCTTTGAAGCAAAACTGCAAAACAATCTATATCAAAGAAGCAGAGGCTAATATAAAGCACCAAAATTACTTTGTGAACGTGATGGCCGAAGCCAGAATCTCAAATTTCTTGATAGTTGCAACAGATACAACGACAGTCTTCAAAACAAGCACAGAACAAATCTGCAAATGCATTGGACGATGGAGAAGTAAAGATGACGAAGATGACGACTTTATGAAACTTCCCGAAGCAGACCCCGTCTCAATGTTTGGCTGTTCTATTTTGCGTCTGGGAGAAATTTTGGGAAGACTACAAACTGAAAATCCAGTAGCATTTCAATCCAATCTTCAACTCGAATCAATTTTAGCTGGCCTCTTGCCCCTTGTTAAAGATGTCGTCAAATTGAAAAGAAAACTATTCAGAATTAGTGATGCTTTGATGCCAGAGTTAAAGAACATGAGGAATTATGCGGAAATGTATGGACTTGTGACAACCCTTGCAAACAATAACAACAATGATGGCAATGAAGATTATGGAAATTGTGAGAATGTTTTAATTTAAGCTTTATTTAACTTTTCCAACTTTTGAAAATGTTATTTTAGATAACATTGAAAGCACGACAGCCAGTGGCCTACAAATGCTTCCTTTTACTACCTCCGAGGAACTGGAGAAGAGGGCAAATTCTGGGTGTTCAAGACAAATTATTTATTTTCTTCAAAATTTATTTCTCAAAAAAGAAGCTCCAAAACCACAGCAGAGAACTAAACGAAAGGAATCCTCCAAAACTCATTCCAATGCCATATCCGAAAATATGGAAATCAAGCCCCCGTCGGAAAGACCAAGTCAAAAACACATTGAGCAAATTGCATCCACACTGATTGCAACCCAAAAGACGCTGGAGCCCTCAGACTACATTCTTGACCTCAATGACGACGCTAAACCAAAAGCTATCGAGTTGACGAAAGCTGAAGAAAATGATTTGTGGAAACAATTAAACTCCACCGAAATAAGTCCTATAATTTCAGAGCATTTGAATGAAACTGAGGTCAATTCAATGTTAGATACAGAAGCAGAAAAATATTTTCAACGCAAGAAAATGACTTCAGCAGCTTTAGGCATGATACATGAAAATGGCAATCAAAATGAGATTCTGGATGTAGAAGGAAATGACAATAAAAATTTCGATTTGGACGAATGCGAACAAAAGTTGGATGAAGAAATTGGAATTCCTGATGGATCTAGAGAAGACTCTCAACTCAATTTGCAACTTCTTGGCGAAAGTCTTCAGATTCAGAGCAAAAGACGACATCTTCAATGGTTTACTTCGAAACCGCTTGATCTTTCAGATTACATGACTTTAATTGATGAAATGCACGAGGATGTAAAAGACACAATTGCAGACGTCAGAGGTGTTGAAATTTCCTGGTTGAATGCTACAACCCGGGCTGTGGGTTTCAAGAAATTCTTGAAAATCGGAGACATGCTGGACTACATAACAAAAACAATCCAACTTTTGGATGACTCTACTTTTTCAGAACAGATTTACCCAGAGACGAGGAAAAACGTGTTGGAAGCTTTTGACCCTGCTTACAGAGAATTTCATAGTCTTTACATTGCTTTGGGGGAGCTGGGCGCAATTGTTGCAACTGACGTTTTATATCTGAAGGAATTGCTCTCAAATATGCCAAAAGGTATTAAAAGTACAATTTAGAATGTATCAATTTGGATGGATGTAATGCAATTTTTTAATATATTTTCAGGAGATCCCGTGGTTTACGAGTTCACTTCCAGTGACAGCCTCAGAAGCTTTGATATTCCGTCCACCAATTTGAATTTTGATATTGAGACAATATTTGGATGATTTTAATATGCGGAGATTGTTAAACTAGAAAATAAATTAATAAGCCAACAGAAAACAATTTGCAATCATATAATTTATGCTGTTCAGTGATATTGATTGCTCAATCATTTATTAGTAAGACAAATATTTTTTGTTAATTCTTATTTAAAAAGTTGGAAGCCAATTACACGTCCATCCTTAACCTTCATGATTGCGCCTGGATTATCGCAGTAACTGGGCGCGCTGAAAACAGTGACCACTCTTTTCTTTAGTTGATACTCGTAACCTTTTGATACGCACTGATGACCTCTTGCCATCAGCTCTAACCCATTAGCCTCAAAAAACTCGTCACATGCCTTCCAACCATAATATTGTCCAATCCCCCGAGACTCGGGGTCCTTTCTTCTATTTCCTTGTGCCTTAAAATGCTCCACTTTCTCAGATGGATCTGACCACAACATGTCCGTCAACAAATCGTCTTTTCTCATCCCAAAAAAATCGTCCTTGGAATGTCGTCTTAATTCTGTAATCTGCCTTAATTTGGTAAGTTTGGGACTGATGCCACCATGGACAGCAAATATTTTGCCGTCCACAACTGCAGCGATTGGGAGGGCGCAGAAGATGTCGTTCACGGCGTTATACACCTTGGAAGCTATTGCTGCTGAAAAGCCGTAGAGGGATTTAATTTCTCGGTGGAAGCCATATTTCTGGTTCACTATCCCCAACTCGTGATTCCCTCGAAGCAAGTAAATGGACTTTGGGTGCAAAATTTTCAAACAGACTAGAAGACAAACAACTTCGAGGGAATGGGTCCCACGGTCTACCTAAAAATATCCATACATTTTGTATGAAAAATATGAAAATACATATAAAATTAACGCAAAACTTGCATAGTCCCCCATAAAGAGGTATCGAGATTGTGGTGGCCATCCGCCCCGATCAAATAGCTTGATGAGATCCTCGAATTGTCCATGAATATCGCCACAAAGACCAATGGGGCCTTCCACTTCCAAAAGTGAGGGCTCAGTCTTAATTTCATTGACTGCTAAACTTTTCATGGCCATTATTTCGCTGAACAGGATTTTTGGGTGATTCCGTTTCCCTATCTTTGGAAGGCTTCCAAGTTCCCTAAGTTTAATCAACAATTCCTCAACAAGTTTCAGAGAGGGGGCATTTTTTGTGGGCGGCTTTTTTGTAGGGCTTGGGGCCATTTTCAAACAGTTTTAAGGGTACAAAATCTTACTTTACTGTGAAGATATCTGATTTTTAGATACCAAGATATTTGAGATATTTATAGCAGCCGCGACCGCGGCATGACAACAAAGGTCAATTCATCTTGCTTCATGAACAACCAACTATACAGGGATGCAACCAACCTTGGGATTGACTCAATGTTTTCAGCCAACTCTCAAGTATTATTCCCAGGAAATTGTACGGATTACGCAACAATTGCTACTCGTTGTTTTGTCTGATTTCAGATATAATTTTTTATTTCAATAAATATTTGACATCCAAGTTGCAAAACTTTATGGATTGACTAGATGTAAAATTGTAAACGTTTTCTTTGGACGAAATGATGTTTAATTTCAAGATTCATCAGTCTCAAAATTAGTTTCAGTTGGGAACATTCCTTGGTCATTTTAAATGGCACTGTTTTCAGCATAAACTTTCGATTGACTAGTTGAATCACAGTCTTAATTTTTAATAATTTTAGACTTTTGTGGGAAGTTATTCTGCAAGATTATCAAACAATCACAATACATAATGCTGTCATTATCAGTGCATCATATAATTCTAATAGATTAATTATAGGCTAGTATTCTTATTTTAATGAAACGTAAAAGATTAATCTACGAAAAACTGTAAAATTTCTCAATTTCCTTTGGACGCTTTTTATATTTCCTTTTGTTCACTTCTTCTCGGGTGTTGGCTGATCCCGGACGGGGCTTTGCTTCCATTGACCTCATGACTTTGTCCAGGACGATGGCAGTGGGAGTGGACATTTCCAGTTCGGGTTCTCCGGCCGGTGGCATAGAACTAGAAGCTGATGGAAGTATCCCACTAACTGCCAAGACTTTACGTGATGATGGCCAACCAGTTTTGGTTTTATTACTGCTGGAACTCGAGACTTTTCCAAAGCATTTGACTGCTAATCTACTCGCCCGTGATGGCGACTGTTCACTGTCTTTGCTCTTTTCATCTTGACTCCCAGTGCTAGAGGATGGAATTGGAGGGTCTTCTTCAGGGGGAGGATCAGTGGGGGGCTGGACCTCAATCAATTCGTCACCTTCCAATTGTTCACTTTTCTCCGGAATTTCTGTAGGGCTTGGTTCATCGTTGGAGTCGTCAACTACTTGTTCCTCATTGCTGTCCTGGCTAACTGTCTTCTGGTGCAACCGATTTTTGCCATCGTCGTGATCCGAGATTGTTGGACTTTCCTCTGGGGGCGTAGTAATTGGGGGTTTAACTTCATCACCATCTTCCATTGACTCGTTTTTCTCTAAGCTTGGAGCTTCTTTCGGTTTCCTGTTATTTTGTGGCTGCCCTTCGTCGTCGCTATCAGAGGAAGAGGATGGGTACATAGACCTTTTTGGGGGAGGAGGGGTAATTTTGGG
>JAQIXN010000706.1:0-30389 GCA_034698145.1 Proisotoma minuta
ACTAAATACTTGTGGAATGGAGTTTAGAAGTGATGCTTTGTGGGAAGATTTTATGAAGTGGGAGACAGAAAATGTAAAGCTTCGCAAGGTGTTTCACATTTTTTGCAGAGTTCTTCAAGTTCCTACAAGATTATTTAATCGTCATTGGGACAAGTATGTGACAGATTATACTAATAATAATACAAAAGTTGTTTTAAAAAAACATAATTTACAATAATTACAATATCTGTAAACTTCATTTAGCTTTCAAGTCTTAGTCCGAGATCATCATCCAAGAGATTTCCTTGAGAAAGAGGAATATGAACATTTAAGAAAGAAAGGATGCAAAAAATTAGGCTTGAAATATAAAGAAGAGCGAGAATATGAGCCTGGAGAGATTAAAAAGCCATCCAAACCTGAAGATAAATTGATGGATTATGTTAAAGAAAAGATTCTAAAAAGAATGACGAAAATTCATGAAAAGTGTGAAGCTGAAGCAGAAAAACGATGGGTATATGAAGACAGGGTTAGCTGAATAATAAATATTAAACATTATAAATTCAATATTTATTTTCTGTAAAAATTACTAATTGCACTATTATTATTTTGTCTAGATTCGTCGACCATACTTTCACACAAAACCACTGGACAAATACCAGCTTAGAAACTGGGAAGAATATCTTAGTTTTGAAATGACAGAAAATGATCACGACCGAATTGTACTGCTATTTGAAAGGTGTGTAATTTCCTGTGCTCTCTATGAAAGCTTTTGGTGCAAGTATGCTCGATATTTAGAAGATTATCATAAAAAGAATCCAAGTAGTAGCGCCGAGTTATCAATTCATTTCCTTCGAAACCAAGAAAATGTTGAAATTGGATCCAAACAACAAACGGAGGAGGAAGAAAAGCTAATTGAGGATGTTAAATTTACTATCGAAGATATAATTGGAAACATTGAAGAAGAGGAGAGAAAAGAACAGCAACAAATATCATCAGTAGTGAAACATCTTGTTAATAGTATAGTGTTAGAAGAGCTTCAAGAGAAGCATGAAGTGTTTAAACTTTTAGGTTCTGTAATAACTCAAGTGACTGGTGCTCACAGTCAAGACTTATCAAAAGTGTCCAATAGATTCTTCGAGTTGGCCGAGTGCTATGCTGAGAAGGTTGATAAAGTGGGATACATTGCAGCAACAGAAGAACTTCGGACAGAACTTGTATCTCCAAAATTGATTGGCGATACAGGCACTACTGTGTCAAGGCCGCCAGTCAATTTAAGAGAACAAGAAATTCTTGATAACGATAATTCCTCAGGTCTTGCCACTCTTCTCAGTGTCCCTGAATTTCCGCCGTCAAAATACGCTTGGCAGGAAGCAGTGCGGGACGTTTACAAACGAGCCTGTATTGTTCACTGCCCAAAAAAGCCAGCAATTCGTCTTCAATGGGCAGTTTTTGAAGAAGAGATGGGTAAGTATGAAAATGAAATGAAGGAAAGTGTGAGCAGACATGTTTTTATTCATTAATTATTGCAAGAATTTTGTCTTATATGGTTCTTTACTGTTCCTTTAAAAATATTACTCAGGAAATAGTCAACAGGCTTTGGAACTTTTGCGACATGTGGAGCAATGGTTTCCAGACTATTTAGAAGCCAAACTTTTGATTATTGAAATTGAACGTAGAAGAGGAAATCATCACGAAGTTTGCACTATGTTTGAAAAATACCTGCCCGCTAGCATCAAGAGGAAAGAAGAATATTCTGTACTCAGTTTTAAGTACGCTAAATTTCTTCACAAGGTAAATTACAAAAATGGATTTAATTAAGATCATGAAATTTATTTATTCACTGTTCAAATTTATAGGAAATGAGAAAACCAGACAAAGCTCTTCGAGTCTTAAGAAACGCAATAAAGAAAGACAAAGCCAATCCTCGATTGTACTCTTATGTAATTGACATCTGCTATGAAAAATATCCAGAGGATAAGAAAGCGCCTTTTGCGGCCCTGGAATTGGCTTTAGCTTGTAAGGAATTTTCGGAGGAACAAAGATTAGTTTTTGTGAAAAGAAAATTACTTTATCTTCAAGAACATGGTGAAATTAGAAAGTGAGCGTTATAGTTTTAATATTTCATTGCTTCAACAAAACATTTTGGTTTCGACTTATTTTTATTGGTGTTTTACTTAGATATCGGGATACATTACAGCAGATGATGGAGCTTCAAGAAATTGTGCGTAAAAAAGAGACTGAAGCATTAAGAAAGCGAGAAGAAGAAGACCGTTTACGAATAGGAACATTGAATCCAAATCTACAACGCTTCCCTGTACCTGATTGGACATGTATTAATGAACAGCATAACAAGCAACAATCAATTCCAATTGAATTCGAGCCAGTTGGAGACACCATTGTTGCTAATAATGATCCAAAAGAAGATGAAGAAAATAAGGAAGATCCAAATAATCCTTTCAAAAAGGTTGCACCTCCTGAAGAGTTAAATCTTAGCAATTATGGCTATGGATCAAAACATCCAGACTATAAATTAGCAGAATATATGGCTCAAAAAGAGTATGAACAGTTGGAATCAAAAGGTTATCCAGAACACATCAAAGACAAGGAAGAAGACAAAACTTCACGAAAGAGAAAAGCGGAAGAAGAGGAAAAAATTTACATCGTTCAACCAAAAAGTGCCACAATGTACGTTAGTACTCAATCTGCTAGTCTTGCAGCTTCTGTCGCTTCAATTCCTGGAGCCAAGGGAGCAGAAATTATAGAACTTGAGGTAACCTTTTGAAATACATTTTTTGTGTTTAACTATAAATGTAATTTATTTCTTTTCGTAGGCTCCTCAAAAACTTTCTGCTATGGCAGTGCCGAGTACTTCGCCTTGCATTAATGTACCTGATTGGTTTATAAAAGAAGGTGGGGAATTATGTCTCAGCGAAACAAAAGCAGGATTTTCTGTTCTCCGTTACTGGCCTCATTTCTTAAACGATTTGGGACAACAAGTAAACAAAAATAAACAATCCTATTGTTTCCTTACCAAATAATTATATTTCTTTTCCTTTTTTTAGAAAATGTTTGAATCAGTTAGAAGATCTGTCAAATGGCATCAAAAGCAGCGTGTAGTTTGGAGTCAATGGCGATATGTTCCTAGACTTGTATCTTGGTTAGGTCCTTGCGATTGGGCCGACAGAGGTTTGGAACTTAAAGCAAATGAAGATTGGCCACCAGAAGTATTGGATCTCTTGCATAGGTATATTAAACAAATTGTTTTTACTGTTGAAGAACTAAACTAAACACTAAGCATCAACTAATTTTTCCTTGTTATCGTAGAATAAACCAAGTGACTTCGCATGAATTCAATTCCTGTTTCATGAATCTTTACCGGACTGGTCATGATTCTCACCCATGGCATGGAGATATTCATCCAGCATACGGAGCTAATCCTCCTGTAGCAACAATTTCATTGGGTGCTTTAAGACTGTTTGAAATGAAACGCCGTGGGTCAGTACATAACTTTATAAGATTTCCATTGTTTCCTGGAAGTTTATTGATAATGGAAGGTGCCTGTCAAGTAGATTGGTCGCATCAAGTAAGCATTTTGAAAAAAAAGTCTAAGCCAGAGTTCTTTTTAAAATAATTCTATAATGCTTCTTAGGTTCCTAAGGATCCAAAAGTTGATGGAGAAAGAATTAGTTTAGTCTTCAGGATAATGCATGCGATCGAGTCAGCTGAGAGTTTACGTCACACTAGTAAAGCTGATAAAGATGAAGAAATACGAATGACAGAGAATTCAGGAGTAAATAAGCTACTAAAACCTGCATATTTGGAACAAAATCAAAAAGATCCGATGAGTCCAAATAATTGTGACAGGGAAAATGAAACTTCTCATGATGATGATGATGATGCAACGAACAATAAGAAATCTCCCAAAGAATCGCCAAAAACTTCTGAAGATACTCCACAAACCAAAAATGATAAACACAAAGATAATGGCTCCAAAAAGGCAAAGCTAAGCGATGAAGATGAAATCCAATTTATCGAAGCCAAGCCCCGTAGTCAAACCAAAATTGTTTACCACAAGAAAAAATCAAAGTGATTGACTGTTTTAACATTTATAAGTATAGTTAACTTTTCGTTTGTTAGTTGTTCTTGTTACATTTGACTTGAGAATGTAACGGTAAAAGTTAGTGAAAACAGATGAAATAACTTTAAATTATTATCACTTTATGCGTCGTACGAGATTTGACTAAATACTAAAAATATTTTGTATTTTTATATTGATAAAATCAATTTTAACGGGTTAAATTAATTTAATAAATCGAACGTTCTAAATTTAAATGATTACAAAATTATGCCATTTTATTAGAGGACAAAGGGCGTGATGTTGTTTCCACTTCATTGAAATTAATAGCTATGGCTCACTAACTCTAAAAATTTGAAATAACTCATATTATTACATAATAACGTTACTTCCTTCTTTTGAGGAAACCAGTTTCCTGAGTTAAATGTTAAAGTTCTAGTTATAGCATTTTCTGAATTCTATAAACAAACCTGTTTATCTCCATAAATTATCTTTACATGTGTCACCAGCATTCTGATACCGCTCAACTATTATAATTTTACATTTATTGGCGTAATGGCCATGCGATAATGTGTATTTTGTACGATGTTCATCACTTTGTTTACTATTTTGATTTCATGATGCGTTTTCGGATCTCGAGGTTATTGAATTTTATATAGCTATAATTGATCACTGTATAATAATACTGATTTAGCAGACCTTTGCGTAAATGACCTAATTAATAGCTGGACCTGGTTTTTATCAAGGATGGATGCTTGAGTTGTATTTAGAATTGGCATTGACATTAATCTGGATTTGAACATTTTTTTTTTTGCTAAGGTGTCATGTCAAAAATTGCGTAAATGTGTCAAAAAATGATGTTGCAGATTTTTAAAACTCTTAATTAGATTGACTATGCACACGCAATTTAATGCAGCATTCTCCTAAATGACAACAAAAATATTGAATGAATTTTATGGATCCTGGTTCAAAACCAAATGTTCCAGTTGAATGATATTAAGATTTCTTAAAAGTTTTCAATTCATTCTGAAATATGAAAGCAAAAGATTAATTTTAAATTCTTAGGATATTTTCTAATGAGCTAAATGTGAATATCCCAAAATAAATTGACGACAAATGTAAGTGACTTTCATTTCAGGCTTAAAATGCATTTATCTTCATAATTCTTTTTTGCTTTCCAATTCCATTTCAATTCCCATTCAGTTTTTTAATGTCAATTCTAATGCACAATTCAATCTTTGAATGCAATCAAAAAGTGCATTCTCTAAAAATAAGTATGCACTCTCACTGACTCACAGCTTGCACCAATTAATTACAATAAAATTGCATTTACATCTCTATTCTACAGATAGATCCTCGTTCACTTTCCTAAGGAACCTCAATTAAAAGCTTACAAAGATGAAGAACTGATCTTAAATTAAGACTGGCAGATAATTAAAACCTGCTAAAATCTGCATATTAATTTGGAACAAAGCCCAATAGAATTATTATGCTGGACAAACGCTAGTTGTTGAAATGAAGTGAAATGGAAGAATGCAGGATCCTGCATTTTCCAGGTAGATTATAAAAGCTCATTTCAGTTAAATTTTTCCAAGGTTTAGAGCCCCTTTCACTGCCCGAGGACATATAGGTAGTGTTGTTGGTACATTTGACTTTTCGTGGCTTGGCTTATCATCCAAAAAAATGAATTAAAATTAAACTTGAATTCCACAAATTAGGAAAATGACGATAAAGAAAGCGAGAGCTTGAATGAGGAAAAGTGCAACAATGCAGTTATCATCTTTGCATGTTTTCTTATATAAATGATTAGACATAAAGATTGGCGTGTGAAGATTACTTTAGTTGCATCGCATGTCTATTTTTATCATTTGAAAAGCGAAGATGGATTTGGATTATGAGAAACCTCTGATTTAATAACTTTGTTGAGCTATCTTTGAATTTATTGCATAAAATGAAATCAAGTGCGTCCTGTTTACATTTGCCCTAAAAATAAATAACTTCCAAGTATATAACCATCCGTTTGTGACATGCTATATGATGATAATGGTTCAATTGTTTCATGCAAACCTCATTCAATTTCAGACCCAAGTAAAGTAACTCGTGTGACAAGATTTCACCATTCAACAATGCACACCATCCTCATTAAACATTTTGTCACATTATTATAAACTTCCGCTTGAAAAAGAACCTACGCCTCAGTAAATACATTAATAATATTTCCATCACATTATCCCACCTTTTTGTAATTGTATCACTTCAATAAAAATTAATGCTCACTTTACAAGTGGGAATTAAAACAGAACCAACAATTAAATTGATCTTGAGCTTGACTTAGGACTGGATTCATGTTATGCATGCTAAAGAACGAAAACTGTGCATTTATATTTTTGCTGGATCATGCTTGTTTTACTAATTAACTACCTGAAGACACACTCGGTAAATAAATTTGGCGTGCTGAATGCCCGTATCTTATTTGCTTTAGAAATGGATGAATTTTTGCAATGACTGACATTGAGAACCTTCCTGGAGTTACAATTGTTGACATTGAAATTGAATTGCATCCTTGTCTCAACATTTTGTGTGGCTTAAATAACATAGTGGGTGGGTTAATATATTTAATTGTTAATATATTTTGTCAAAGCCAGCGGATACTCAGTTTAATTGTTGCCATTATTGTCTTAATGCAAAATGAGGAACGCGAGTCGACTCTTTAAAACTGCATTTCAGCTCTTTGTCACGTCATCCAAAAAAATACCAATGCATGACTCTGACACTCAAAATAACCACAACTTAAGATTGACTTGATGCATTTGGTTAATCGATATCATGTAGGATATACATATGAATTTTTAGATTTCAAAATGCAAAAGGAAATTACTTCCTTTTGGAGAATCTCTATATATATATATTATATTATAGTGATGAGGAGTTGACGGAAACCAATTATTTTTTATACGAATTTCTCTTTCCACCAAGAATTTTTTTAGTTTATGCCAAAATTAGAAATTTGGATTTGATTTTTTTAATCAGTCAGTTCTTGGACTTTATTGACAGATATTTGAATATACGGGCAGTTAAATTAGTTAATGAGAATTGGGCTAAAAAATGTGGATCAAATGACGCCAATACAATCTAAAATCTTGTGAAGAATCAAAAAACCAGAAATAACCGACTTGATTGAATGACAACACAAGAGCAAATGAGTGCAATCGTTTTAGGTAGATGCTTCTTTGCTCTATTTCAAATATTATTAGCATAATAAAATAAAATGGTTAGTTTTGTGTCAAAGTGCAAATTCATCCTGAAAAAGAATAGACAGGAAGAAAAGGGAAGGGCAGGAAATATTGGAACAAGTTGACAATTCATAAATCAATTGAGCACTGTCTGCGTCCCCAATTTTAGCTTTAAAATTTTCATAATTAATTCTACCCAAAATTTTGCAAACCTACTTGTAAATGGTTTCTTAGAAAAACTGACACGTGTTAATTTAAAATAAAAAAAAAGATAAAACGACCTCCGAAATTGAGACAAGTTGCGTTTAGTTATTTATATAGTTTATATTCATGTTTTCATCAGATTACATATATTAAATCATAAACAACAACAATGTGAAATCAAATGATAAAATTGGATTATTATTTCTCACAATTTAGTTTACTTAATAATACCTGAAATTTCTCAGGTTTTCTTCCAATTATTCCAATTATATATCTACTTAAACTTATGGGTTGACGACCGTTTACATATTTAAGTTAGTTTATTCTAAACGAATGTGACTCATGTGATATTATCTTAAGCCTTAATTGACAATTAAGTTGAGATTTTAAGTTTAATGGTTTAGTTTACACAATCAAAATTAATGGGCATGCAGTCAAAATCTTAAAATGCTTTCGCTATAAAGTTTTATTATGTATGTACGAGCAAATGGCATTATGCCGGCGTTTTGTAAATTATTCTAAATTATTCTTAATGCAAGTTTACTGACCGGATGCTTTATGCAAAAATAAAAAAAATAACTTAAAAGTTATCATGCATATAGTTATCGGTGGATATAAAGTAAATTGTAAAATTACTTGCGCCATAAAAGCATAACGTAACATTATTGGTTAATTAGAATAATCTATAAACTGTTTGCTCGGATGCAAAAAGATTGCATCAATTCCTATGATCGTTTTTCCACTCCAAAGATTATTGCATCTGGATGATTAAAGAGCACATGCCAAGAAAACAAACAATTAGCAATATTAAGATTAATCTCCAAGCTTAATTAAGTAAGCTTAAGTTTGTTTATTTGTGATTGTTATCAAATCAGAGGCCATGCACTGCAGCTAAACTAAATATTTGCAACCTTCTGACAAAACATGTCATGCAGAATTCCATATTTTGCAAACACGTTGTCTCATCGTCCAATTTCAAATTTCAAGGGAGATATTAGATATTTAGCTACCTAAGCAAAGCTACCTGGCTATACTTACTAATAGTTTGTAAAACTTGTCATAATACTGAATGTAATTGGGCCTCAAAATTGGATAACAATGCGTGAATGCATGCAATTGTTGAGAGACAATAAAATGGATTTGGTGCTACTTTGTTCACTATGGTTAAGGGTTAACTAATAGTTGTAATGAGAGACGCTTCCCATCCTTTCATCACCCATTGAGACAGGTATATAAAGGAAGGCTTGTGCTAAACCTTGGTGTCAAACGGAAACTGCAACAACAAACAACAACGCGTCTCCTCTCGCTTTCATACTTCTCAAAATTTTCATACAAACAAACACAAATTTCAAGTAAGATATTTCGGACTCTTTTTGTGCTCCAGTGTAGCTTTTTTTTTAATATAAAAAAGGGATTTTATTTCTCACTTTAGAATGAAAGCAATAGTTTGCGTGGTTGCAGCCTTAGTGGCCGTCACTTTGTCACAAGACGCAAAGGACAAGGATGGGGACAGGCCAACCGTTTTTCAACGCCTGATCCCTGCGGATGTTCTCAGAGATTTCCCAGGAACTTGCTTTGCTTCTACGAGATGTGCCACATTCGAACCCGGTGCAAGCTGGGATCTTAAACCATTCTGTGGCAGATCTACCTGTGTTGCCCAACAGGTAATGATTAAACAACCCCTGATTTTTTTTAAGATAAAAAAATCTCCTATCCCTTAAACTAAACAACCTTCATGTATTTTTTTTACTGTAGGGTCGTCTTTGGGAATTGGTTGAAGATTGCGGACCACTTCCAAAACCAAACCCCAAGTGCAAACTCTCTGAGAAGACCAACAAGACTGCAGACTTCCCCAACTGCTGCCCAGTCTTTGATTGTGAGCCTGGAGTCACTTTGGAGTACCCTGATGTCGGCAGAGCCCCTGAGGCTGGCCCTGGAAGCGCTGCTGCTGCTGGTAATTTCTAAATTAAATTTCAAAAGAAGAAATCATGCAAAATTTTGAAACAACTTTTTCTTAGCTCCTGCTGGAAACCAAGCCGTTTCTGCTTCCAAACCATAAACATTGAGTCCTTGAATTGAAGTTTAGTCTTTTGCTATGAATATTGTACCTTCCTAAAAAAAACCTCTAGTATTTATACCAAAATGCCAACACAAATGAAACGAAACAACATTTAATCATTTACTAGAGAAATTGTCATTTTTATACAAAATGAGATGAGTGTTTAATAAAAAGAGTCTGTGATCTCTCAAAACAGTTTTCTTCTAATTTTTTCATATTGACTTCAAGCCGTAATTTTTTTGCGTAAATTATGGGAAAAAGATAATGCATTTGAGGATGTAAATTATTGCAACATCTACGCACGTCATTGTAAATGCAAGTTTATTTTTTGTTAATAAATTAATAAATGCACAAACTGTTTGGACGTTGACTAATTTATATCAAAATGAATATGTACAAGATTTGAGAAATTTAGTCAAGTTGATCGTTATTATAAATAGTAGTATAAACTTATTTCATACCACAACCAATTTAAGAACAATGTCTTTCAATACTATCAAAGTTATCATATTTCCAGGTAGCGGACTAGCTAAAGTTTCCAAATATTTTTTTTTTCTTAACAAATACTCATCGTGTTCAAGATTTCTTCAATCGAATCAATCAATAGATTGTCAATTTTGTAAAAAGTTATTTCAAGTAATTTTTATATGCAAACTGATCATCAACTTTTCAGATCTTAAGATTTTGAATAGTAAATAATAATAAATTGTTGTTCATTCCAAATTTTAAAATGGCAGAGAGCAAGACAAAAAGGCATAAGTCGGTATAGTGTATATTATTTGCTTACTCTAATTAAGTAATTGTTGAATAGTTTTGAAAATGATTATCGTTAAGTATTACAATTAAGGGTCACTCTCTACAATAGTAATTACCTAAATGAAGATCCATTGAATACAAATACAGTCAATACTACATCACATTTCAGACAATTACATGGATGGACACGCTAAGTAAATAAATAATAGCTAATAGTGTTAAGGCGTGGCTTCGTTAAAAGTCCCACTTGTGGAATACATAAGTTGTAATTAGGCAAGTAATTTAATTTCGTTCCCCTTGGCTTATCTTAACAAAGCTCTAATGTCATCCTTCTCGGCTGCTTCAAGGTAACTTGTCCCTTCAGGAGTTTTTCCATCCCGAGATGCGCCCTGAAAATAAAGACATGTCATATGGTGTCATCAAATATTGGCAAATAAAACTGTCATTTGTCTCTTAGTTCTCACTTTATTCAGGAGGAGTTTGACACAATCGGTATGGCCTTCCCAAATAGCCGCAAGCAAAGCACTAATTCCGTGCTTATCACAGGCCTAAAATTTACCCAATTTAAGACATCAAACTAAGACATTAACCAAATCAATAGCTGACTTAAATCAGTGACTTTACATTGACATTTGCTCCTTTGGAAATTAAATACTCGATAACTTCTTGTTGGCCATAATCCGCAGCATATAAAAGGGGCGGACGGCCATCAACGTCTTCATTTACATTTATCCCCTGAAAAAATAAAGGTTTTAGAAATTACCGAAATTAGAAACTTGTAACAAATGTATCAAACCTTTTTCTCCACAATTTCCCGAACTTGATCCAAGTCCCCATTTTTAATTGGCCAAACCAAGTCACTCATTTTGATTACTTGGGTGTTAACTAGGAAAACTCCACTTGTTGACCGGTGTGATAATTGTCAGTTAATTAAGTACGAATTGGCAGTAATTAAAGTTCAAGTATTAAGAAGTTGACAGGTTGAGATTAAGGACGAGTTCTCAACCTGGACAAAAGTGGTTAGCAAATATTATGTTGTAGTGGCCAGTATAAAGAAAGATACAACTTTCTCTTCTAATGAACAAGGTGTAAAAAATCCGTGCTTTTAATCAGAGCGAATTCCAATGAGTCAAGGCAAAGGCAGTGGAGGAATTTCTTCTTGGTTGAGCCAGCCCAAAATAAAATGCTGTATGCAAAACTTTGATGAATTCAACTTTTTTTATTGTTGTTTTTCCGGTTTACAGTTTTCATATTTTGCTAACTAAAATACTATTTTTTCTTCCGGTTTAATTATAATAAAGTCTTTTTTTTTATATAATTGGTTTATGTGACTTTTGCTGCTTGAAATGGAATTTAACTCAAAGCAAGCTGGCAGAAACTGAAATTTTTAGAAATTAATTTTTGACTTTGTGAGGCTACAGAAATTCAACTCCGAGACCGAGTTGGACCCCTTTGGCGAGTTTGTCCCCTTTATTGAACCGGAATGGCCAGCAGTAATTTAGTTCAACTCTGGCGACTTGTCCGAGTCGCATTGCGATTCCTAGTCCATAAGCCCCTCTGTAATTACTCAATAATGACTGGATGCTTTGAGCAAAATCTTCGGCTGAGAAATACAATAAGAAATTAGTTTGATTTTCAGAACAAATGTATAAAAATCTCACTGTTAAAAGATGAATCACTGATATTTCCCGTGTTCACGAAAAAATGCAGGCGAAAAAATTCGCCAAAACCACCCCTTCCAAGGTTAAAAGGTAGCGGGGAGTAGAGGTGAATGGCGGATGACCAGTAAGCCTGTGTAATTAAATAAATTGTTACTTTGTGGGATGTGTGAAAATGTGTTTGACTTTACCTGTCCACCAAGAGCGTCGCTTCCGCTTCTTGAGCCCAACGTCTTCATCTCGAATCCTCTCAAAGTTTGAGGACCTCCCAAGAAGAAGAGGTCACTAATATTGTGCGTTCGCATTCTTGCGTCTAACGGTCTCAATACTCCAAATCTGGCAGCACCTTGAAGTACCTAAAAAATTACAATATGCTTTAAAATGCCAGAAAATATTTGGCATTCCGTTATGGAATGTATAATTTACAAAAAAATGAATCGTACAGTAAACATATAATGAAACAAGAATCAATGACTCTAGAATCACTGAAGTCTAAAATTCCTTAAACCCTTTTCAAAATTAATTCTCTTTTATAAATACAGTAATGGTTTTTACATGGTTAATTCAGTTAAATTCATGATGAAAGCGACTTTTTTTCATCATAGATTCATTTTTCCTGCACGATTAATTTTTTTCACAGTATGGATTAATTACAAGGCATCCGTTTTTACTTACGAGTTCAAAAGGAAGCGGTATGTTGACTTGAAGCTCCGAATCGTGTTTGACAAATGCAACGTCTCCCCCTAAACCTGCGTACTCTTGGACTAATTTAAGTAGCACTCCGGTCGTTGGGAAAATGAGGTGATCTCTGTGGTCAACCGTCATGACATGTCTAATTGCAGACTTGAAACTGTGACCGCTCTGTTCCCGCACCGCAAAACTTGTGGATCTGCTCGAAGCCTCCAGTTGCCTCCAATTCCCTTCATATTGCATATTGTGTTTGACCCTTTGTGCAGACTCGAAGGAAAAGTCCATCAATCCTCCGGTATTAAAAACAGTAAAACCAGACCAATAACTGGGAACTTTGTGGTGAAAAAGTGTTGCGGTAAAACTAGACAAATTAATAGGAATGTTATGGAATTGTTGTTATTTAATTTGCTAGATCCCTGCTTACTCTGCATTCCATAAGCCTCCAATAGGTTTCATGTAACTAATATTAGTACTTTTATTAGAATTTGATCCTATTGTATGTTCAATATTAACGCGCTCCCCGCGACCCACGAGATTTGGTAATCTGCAGCCAAATATCACGGACCCTTCATTTGACCCTATCATTGTATTTATCCCCCCAACGAACCTCCCTATTTCTTGAACACTGTATATAACCTGGATATAAAACACATACCTTCAGTTTAATTGAACATCGACCAAATCAATCAATCAATTGTTTCACCTCATAACCATTGTCACTAGCATTTTCTCCTTTACTTGTATCAATAACTATTCCAACATTTCTAAAACATCCCAATTTCTCCAGTCTCCTTTGAACTTCGCTTGCCTTAAACACCATTTCGTTGAAGGTGTTGGCTTTAAATAAGTCGTCAACTGCTTGTGTAACAAAGTCATCTTTCGTCCTCCCCAATCCCTGGATGTGAATATTGTCTACGCGGACAGGGACTGTCTCCAAATCAATGGGCACACCCTCCGTCATGGCCACACCCGAAGCCTGCTTTGTCGGCTGCTGCAATTATAACATGTAATTGCACGACATGTATTTCCCGTTGTAAAGAGTGAATTTAATACTAAATTAATTTATATCACACCTTTGTTTGTCCTGCACCCATTTGTATATTTTAAAACAATTTAGGACTGCTGCAAATAGGAAATTAAAACATTAGATCATTCATTAGTGCTTTTAATTGTTGGGAATGTGAGATGAGTTGGGTTTCACAGTGGGCTGCGAAAAGTGAGCAAACTTTCCCCAAAACTCGGGAATTGCTCAGTTTGCAATTAAGTCTCACTTTCCTCACTTTTAATCTTAAGCTTTCACTTTCTTACCCTTCAACTTAAAAAAAAATGTCAAGATGGTTAAAAATGAGACTGGACAAATTCACAGCAATTTTTCTGTCCAGCAAACAATATCCTTTCACATCCTTTTTACTGCTTTCTCTTTAATTCAATGTCATTCGTTTAGTTTGAAAGCGGCTTTAGAGTAAAAAACCCTTGTATTTGACGCACATTTGCAAGTCCCAACCTAAAATTCTTTAAATTGACCGGTTTTTGAGATTCGTATGCAATAGGCAAGTTATTTAGCTCATATGACATGACTACTCTTGTCGGCTGAAAAAGTGGCTGAATTTGAGGAATGTAGTAAAGGGAGTATATTTGGGTAGTGTGTAAGTGTTTTTGACGCAAGGTTTGCTTGGCTTTGTGAGTACGGGGGAGAGGGATTGCTTTTGGGCTTTGCAGTCGGAGATGATACGACGTGGCCTGTGATCGTTGAAACCAACTTTTTCCCAGGCTGAGAAGCAAGCTTTAAAGGGAAGTACGACAGGGTCCTCTCTCTCAAATTTGTCGAGTTAGAGACAAATATGAAGGATACAACGAGGAGAAGCAATTATAAGATGAGAATTGCCAAACCAAGAGGTATATCCTCACCTTGGCAGAGAAACAAATAAAGCAGCAGAAAGAAAGAAACGACGAGGCTCCATCAAATCAGTTAAAACTGACTGACTTTAAGAAACTCTGAGTTTGCCAAAGAAAGGAGGAGTGAGGTTTTAGAAAGCACCAGAGGCATAAGTTTCAACAGAAAGAAAGAAGGAGAGACAAAGAAAGTGTGTGTTATGGAGTTCTTCTAAGTTTCTCCTCCAGACTTCCCTCGGGGGTGTGTCCCACGGCCACATTCACCTCATTCCCAAGGATGGACGTTGGGGCAGGAGGCTACTGAGGGCTGTCCCCTCAAACTCCCCTTAATAAACAGCCCCCCTCAGTCCCTTCCAAAATGAATTGTGGTTAATACTGTAGTTAGAACGTTTCTATTGGAAACATGGAGAAAAGTGAGTGAGTGGTATCATTTTTCGGGTGGACTGATAGGCTTCCAAACTCAAAGTTTTTCGTCCCTTTAATAAAATTATTATCCTACTATAAAACTAATACTTGGGGTGAAAACTTGTGTTACGAAATAGTTACTCTAAGAAACATTCCATTGAACAAAGTTGAGAACATTGAAAGAATCGGCCAAAAGCCGAGTAAAATATTACGGTAAGAATTGGTAGACATTCTAATGTAAACTAAAATTGACTAAAATCCGGATTTTACCTGAAGGAGTGGTTAAAATTAGCCGTTGGCAGAAGTTGTAGACTCATTAAATCAAAAGTGTCCAGAGTTGATAAAAGTAAATTGGTTTTGGTAGATAACGGTCCGTGGTCGGTTCAAATTTCACTAAGTTAATTGTCATTTGAGACATTGTTTATGTCCTATCCAATTTCACTTTAGCCTCCTTCAATTGTGTTTTCAACAATAAAATTTTAATTGTTTTCAAAACAATTGTGAGGAAGGAGACGAAGTGCAAATAAATGACTGGAGAAACAGTTAGCGAGTCGTTAGTCAAGTTGAGACAACTTTTGAGACTTGTAAAATGCTCCGTTTGTTATTATGACTTAATCCCGGCCTCCTTTAACTTTAGGGTTTATCATTAGGCTTAAACTCGTGCATCAAAATCAAAGCATGCTCCGAACGGACTCCGTTAGTCCTTCCTTTGTCAGTTTACACACTGCACACACTTGCATTTATTGTCCACAATTCATTCCATTTCATCCTTCAAGTATTGGGATGCGGACACGAAGGCGAGATTATGGTAATTTTACTAATTTAACTAAGAATAGGGTTAACAACGTTAAATAAATAAACGGTCCATTATCTGTTATCATCACGCGTCATTTAAATGTTGTTATCAAATCAGCCACGAGTGGAAAATATTTGTTATTCTTCTTAGAAAAATGAGAGGTCATCCAACTTATTGGTTTATTATTGTTTGCCATGAACTTGCATTTAAATAATTACAAGTCCCTCCCATCAACAAAAGTCGTCATTTTTGATTGCCAACAGGACCTCGTCGGATGTCCCGTGCGATGGACGCAAGCAGTCTTTCAAGAAACGGCGGAGAACGTAAGAACAATAATCATGAAGCAGCCAACAGTTCCCCTGTTGGGGGCATGGACAGGATGGACCAAGGGATGTCCACGTCTGTGGTGGACGTTGACGAGGACGTGGGGGAAAATAGCAATGGGAGCAGCTCGGAAGGAAGCACCGCCAGCAGCAATGGAAAGAACTCTTCTAAAGATCTGTTTCGTCACAGAAATATAAACAGGGTTCGGAAGGCGTCTGGTGGGGGGCGAGGGGGATGTTCCACTGCCGCGTCCAGAATTAGTCGCCAGTCTGGAGGCTCCAGCCATCATAACAATCGTGCCAATTACTGTCAGTTTGAAACCCCGGCTGACGAGTCTCGAGGGACGTTCCCTGATGACTTTGACGAGGAAATGTTTATCAACAGCAGCACAGGTCAACTTGTAGAGTCACGAAACGAGGCCCCGAAATTTGATGAAGAGATGGACGAGACAAATAGCAATCCTCCGAATTTGAACCTGGTCACTGCAGATCATTCCGAATCTAGTGATATTGAGGAGTCGATGGACAGGGAGGAAGATATTTATCCCCTTCCGGTGTTGAAAAGGGAAGTTCCTACCCCTGACCCTTGTTCTACTCCCACCTCCAGCCGTTCTTCAGGGAAAGTGTCCACTGCCAGAAAATCCCAATTAAACTCAACGCCGCCCCCTTCAGCACTCCAACGGAGCAGTTGTGGGTTGAGGATTTTTTCCACAATCCCCATTTCCACAGCTTCTCGCTTCCGGGATTCTGTGGTGCTTGTGGATGTCAAGAGGCCAGCTCAAACCAATGATAAGAACTATTCGACACAAATTGATCTCAGAAAAATTATCCAAACAGAAATAAATGAAAAAGCTGCAAATGACAAGAAAAAGTGTCTTCTTGTTGATGAGTCGTACAGCCAGGAAGAGGAAGATGAAGACTGTAATCATGAAGAGTCAGAACCAAGCACGTCAAATTCCGTTATTGTAAGTTAATAATTCAAACCAAATATAATATAAAAGTAAAAGTTTGGTTGCCGTTTAAACGACAATTTGTTCAATTGCAGCGGAAACGGAAATTCCTTCCTGAAGAGCCAAAGCCAACTCCTGCAAAAAAGGCAGTAAAGGACAGCGCCAGCTTTTCTGGGTAACTACTTTCACTTTTATACTATAACCTTTTAAGAATGAGATTTTTAACAATAACTATAAATACTTTTCTGCAGCAATCTCGTTGGAATTCATGGAATTGGTTGTCAAGTCCTTAATCGAGATGTTGACGATGATGATATTGATGAACCACAAAGTCCCTCTTCCGTTGATCTTAACCCTGCGCTTATGGAATGGCTAAACACATTTGCAGTAAGTCATTTTTGGAAAGTTAACGACAAGAGAAAACGTACTAGCAAACTAAAATTTAGAATTTATGCATCCATCCTAATTTATCCTAAACCATGAATTTGATTTGTTCAATCTGCAAACTTGGCTTTTGTATTAATCTACAATCTAAAAACTAAACTGTCAAAAGGGTGCAACCGGTTTAGCCGATTTGATAATATGTCACACTCTGAGAGTCTCATTATAAGAGAGTGAGCTAAATGAAGAGAGAAATGTATCAAACGAAAGATGAGTTGAGGCGAAATGAGACTATTGTTGAAGGCAATGAACCTGACAATTATTTTTGTTGTTTTTGTTTTTGTCAAACTGTCCGCCAGTTCAGTCGTTTGATGTTTGTCACGTTATTTGTTTGTTTGAGGGTGCTTTGATATTAGTTCACCAATTTAATTTAATTGTTAAAACGTTTTATTTTCAGGGGTGGGGTCCTTTTGACAGACGAAGTGCGATAAATCAACTGATCCAGTCTTGCGAAGCGGCCGAAGTACGCCACATGATGAAGATAATCGAGCCTCAATTCCAGCGAGATTTTATTTCTTTGCTACCCAAAGAAGTAAGTGCTAATTATTAACATCATTTATTTCTATAAACAAAGCATTATTTATTTACTATGATGCTTTGCAGTTGGCCCTGTACGTTTTGAGCTTTCTGGAACCAAAGGACTTGTTGCAGGCAGCCCAAACCTGCCGATACTGGCGAATTCTCTGTGATGATAGTTTATTGTGGAAAGAAAAGTGTAGGGAAGCTGGAGTTGGTCCATTCAGTGCTATGTCGCAGCGGATAAGTAACCGCAATCGTGGAAAAGGAAATAATTCCCTTGGGACTTTGGCTGGAAGTCCAATGTGTCCTGGAGCAGGAGATAACAATTGCATTTCAAGCTGTGAGCCATGGAAGGCTGCCTACTTGAGGCAACACAATGTGGAAATGAATTGGAGATTTCAACCAATCCGACCAGCTAAAACGCTTAAAGGGCACGACGATCATGTGATAACTTGTCTGCAATTTTCATCCAATCGGTTAGTTAAACTTCTCTTATCACAGTTTAATTATTATAATTCTTATTCGATTTTTTTTAGAATCGTGTCCGGCTCTGATGATAATACTCTGAAAGTTTGGTCTGCGATAACAGGAAAATGCTTGCGAACTTTGGTTGGACACACAGGGGGAGTTTGGTCTTCTCAGATGTCAGGAATAACAATTGTGTCTGGAAGCACAGATCGAACACTTCGAGTTTGGAACGCAGACACTGGGGCTTGCCTGCACACTTTGTACGGCCACACTTCCACTGTCCGGTGTATGCATTTATATGAGAGAAAGTAAGACTTAACCTAATTCTTTAACATTAACATGAATATCTGTATATGAGCCATATCTAATTTTGTTATTTTCGTTTGTTTTTAGAGTGGTCAGTGGATCCCGAGATGCAACGCTAAGAGTTTGGAACGTGGATAGCGGAGAATGTCTTCATGTACTTGTGGGTCATATGGCAGCTGTTCGTTGTGTTCAATATAACGGAAAAATTGTCGTTTCGGGAGCGTATGATTTCATGGTCAGAGTTTGGGATGTTGAAAGAGAAGAATGTCTTCATGAACTCAGGGGCCACACCAATCGGGTATATTCACTCCAGGTATGTTCTCAAATTTAAAATAAGTAAACTTTAACACAAACTTGAAAATTATAATCACTGTGTATTTTTGTGTATAGTTTGATGGGATTCATGTCGTGAGCGGATCTTTGGATACAAGCATTCGTGTTTGGGATGTTCAGACGGGAACTTGTCGTCATACTCTTATGGGTCATCAAAGTCTGACTTCTGGAATGGAACTTCGAGATAATTTGCTTGTCTCTGGAAATGCTGATTCAACCGTAAAAATTTGGGACATCAACACTGGCCAGTGCCTTCTTACTCTCTCAGGTACACTTATTTGCTCAATATTATTTTTACATAATCTATAAAAAAAATCATCCTATTTTTAGGACCAAATAAGCATTTAAGTGCCGTTACCTGTCTTCAACTAATTAACAAATTCGTAATCACGTCTTCCGATGACGGGACAGTCAAGTTATGGGACATTAGCACCGGTAATTTTTTAACCCCGTTTGTTAAGGATTTCACTTTCTTTAATATTTTTTTTTTCTTTTACTATATTGTAGGAGAATTTGTTCGCAATCTGGTCACTCTGAGCAGTGGGGGAAGTGGAGGTGTGGTTTGGAGGATCCGAGCCTCGGAAACAAAACTTGTTTGTGCTGTCGGGAGTCGTAATGGAACTGAAGAGACTAAACTTTTGGTCCTGGATTTTGATATCGAGTCTGCTAACAAACAGGAGGAAGTAACAAAAGACTTGATGAAAGATGCATCTACTTCCATGAGCCCCATGAAGTGTGCTTAGCCTTTAGGCTGAGCTTAAAATAATGCAAATAGGTTTTTCATATACTCTCAGCAGATTTAGTAACAGGTTTTATCAAAACTATCAAAGGAAAGTTTGCATGGCAGGCAGATTTAGGTGCAAATACTAATCCAGTTAATATTATTCTATCTTGTTCTTCTTTTTATTTTTTATTTAAACATTGTAACCACAAAATGCGTGGTTTCGTAATATAAAGTTAGAATCGAAAATAGGTAAACAAATTTTTAGTATCCATAATGTCTCATAATTTTATGAATACGCTTAGAAACAATCCGAGTGGAAAGTATACTTGTGATAGGTTGCCTTGTTCAAGGTCATCAAATCTCTAGCGTTTAAAATTTTAACGATGTAAGATCTCTCCCTCTACAATAAGAAAATCACGAGACAATGTAAAACGTTGATGATGCGATAGATAAAATCGAGCTTCATACATAATATTTCAAAATTGCAACGTTATGTTTGGCTGTTCTCAATTTTAATTTGTAATATTTTCCTGCAGCTAGTTAAAAATGTTTAATTGGTTTAGATTGTGCCTGCTCATAAAAAAAGTTTGTAAATGACTTGGTATAATTTTAAATGAATCTCTGTCGCGTATCGAGTGTAAAAATATTTCCATTGAAGCTGTTTAATATTATTTCTGTATCTTTACTATAATATAGATGTTTCCAATTCTACGCTTTGCCATGGTTCAAATCCAGTCCATTGCAGCAATCACCAAAGTCCACAGACGTTTTTTCTAAATTCCTTAAGAGAGTTGAGGACTGGCTGTTGCAGACATTTTATTAAAGGCTGATGAAAAAAATATTGTGCAAATCAAGCATTTTAATAGTTGCAGGTCGAAAATAAGAAATTCTTTCTCCCAGTCCAGTCAATAACTCTGAAAATGATTATTTTGGGAGGAGATAACATTTTTCTGTAAGATTACTACAGTTTATAGGTTACTACTTTAATTTATGAGCAAGTTTTAAATAATGCAATGAAACAGACAATTAAGGTTGAACTTCAACCGTTGAAGAAAGTTTAGATCCAAAGAGGTGGAGGCATTTTTACGATCAGTACAGATGCGTACAGGAGTGTATTTCAGGCAAATGTCCCACCCACAGCAGTTCAAATTGTTATAATGTTAAGCCGTACGTGATATCACTTCTGTGACCGTGAATTGTAGGAACAGGCCTTATAATTATTAGCAGCTATTATTGGTTGTTTTCCATGTTTACTGCATAACCAAAATATTAGGAAGAAAAGCAAATCAGCCAAATTTAATTATTTAAAGAAACGAGTGCAATGTGTGCTTTGGACTGAATTTCCACTTCAAGAAACAAACAAATTGTAATAGTTGGCATTTGGCAACTCGGGTTAAAATAGACTGATACTTTAACTGAAAAAATGTCAAGGCTGGAAATTAATTGTTGTCCTCCATTTATATGAAAGGGGAAATATTTTAAATGCAATAGATTTTTAGCAATTTCAGTGCATTACTTGTGACGCTATGCTTTTAAAGTTTTGTCTGGGTTAAAATGGAGGCTTGAACTGTTGCTTTTTTTATTAAACCAAAGCTTGATGAACGCTATCAATTTAAAGAAGCTCTTGAATTTAAATCCTCTTAATCCATTACTAATTCAAAGCAAGTATAAGACTGATACTAATTATGTTCCGGATAAATAAAATTCAGCGAAATAGATCAAGTCTTCACTTTCAACTGTTAATAACAATCCATTTATCCGGCACAACATTTAATTATATATAGATATATATGCATATATTATGATTACTTGAATTTCTTTGGTTGTATCTTATTCTCATACTGTGCATTTAACATTTTAAAATGTGTTTAGCAACTTCGGACTGAAATCGTGGAATGCAATGCATTAGATATATAGAATATAACAAATATATATTTTAATGTTGCATATAAATAAGTTAATCAAGAAAAATCTCATTTAATTATTTACAAAGGTGTCAAAAGTTTTAACCTCATTCCTCAGCACTTGTTGTAACATTAATTGGAATATTACTATTATACAGTTTTATTTAGCTTTTAAAGTTGCAATTAAATAAACATTTATTTCTTTTTTCTATAGTAAACCTATGCATTTTAAAACATAACAATAGAAAATAGATGAAGAAAGTGATAATGTACAGTCATCCATAATATATAGCATAAAAATAATTGTAATTCGTTCCCTTATTACTACTTGTTTGAAAGAATCTCCAGCTTTTTTTTATGAGATGTGTTCAGTAGATAAAAGTGTAAGACTATGCTCGCAGGTTTTCTTTTTGCAATTCTTCAATTCAACTCTTTAATGCTCAACTCAAACTATGAACTAAAAACAAAGAATGAAGTCATTTTATTATGGAGTAACTTTCTTCAAAGCAAAGATTGGGTTAATGTATAGTTAATTCATAATTGTTACGAACATAAAGTTATCGCTCTGTATTATACATATATAATTAACTTTAGATATATGACATAATTTAACGAATAATGCAGCGCCCGCAATTAGTAAATGCTCTTTGATTATGACAAACAATATACATATATACATTATACACATGTTGGAGACATTTGAAGTTATACATAATAATGTAAATTAGCCGCAATCTTTGCTAGATATTTAATTACTCTATTTGGGTACAGGTACTCCATGAACTGTACTCTTCTTGTACTAAGCATAAATATATATATATATATATATATATAAATTTATAATATAAAGTACGGACTGATTCGATGAATTAAGGTGTCATTATTACGATTAAATTAAACACGTTTATTTTACCAACTAGTATAAGACAAAATAAAAAAAAAATATTACTCGATAAAAAGTAGTCATTTCATTTGTTCATATGAAAAGTGGCCATAAACAATTTTGGCAAGTATTACTCCATTTTGCTCGATTTAAGGTGGAGAAAGTTGAATCAGAGCAGTCACGAGAGTTGTTGATAGTTTAATGAGAGTTTGGTCAGTCAGTCACTCAGCTCGATAATAACTCAAACTATGTATGTATGTAATACTTAGCATGAGGTGAAAGCAGCAAAGAAAAAAGAGACTTGGCCCAGTTACAGAACACTTGAGTTAAAAAACTCATTTTTCTCTTTCACGCTTCGATTCACAAGAAATAAGGCTACATACAAAATCTTTCTTGACCAGCTTGTTAAATTGAAATACATGAGAACAGGTAGGGAAGCATGCAGCCAGCATCCTCTGATAAAGACATATTGTTCTAGAAGAAACAGGTCAACCGAATCAAATCATACTCTTTCAACCAAGCCAAAGCAAAGGGTACTAAAGGTAGGCAAATACTGAGAGATGTAAACAATTTCCGTAGTCCATGAGATTATTGTCTATTTTAAGGGGCATGGTAGGTAAACTCAAAAGGTAAACTACGTAGGTAAACTACGTAGTCTCAAAAGTCTCAACTTGCCTCCGCTTACTTAAAAACCAAATCTCTCATTCATATCATACTGAATAATGAAGCTTGAAAAAGAAATCTAATCAAGCTTGTTATTCCAGTATGTTTAAATGTTGAGTGCTTTCCATTACAAAATGAAATAGGAATATTTTAATGGATATTTGAACCCTGGATTTTTTCAACTAGTTAAGTGATTCCAAGGCAAGGAGCTTTCGTTCGTTTCCTAGCTTTTGCTAAAATAGTGAAAGATGTGAGCTTCTAATTCATGTTGGAAGTCAAACTGAGTTTTGGCCACTTTCCCCAACACGGAAGCCTTTTAAGCAGAAGTTTGTCCCATTCTGACTCAGTTCTCTCTTCGGCGTCACGCCGTCTACCACTTTCTCCCTTCTGTTGGAACCCCAACCAAAGGGGCAATTCGCAACAAATAACTTTGTTTATACCTTACACAAGTCTCTGCCAAACTGACAATGCATTGAACACTAATTGAAACAAGATATTGTTCTCATCCTATCATCTTTCTCATTAGTGGAATGGAAATTTAAATCTACAACTTTTGGAATAAATAATAAGAAAGGAAAGCCTGCATACCTCCATCCATGCTCCATTGCCCCAGGTAAGCAAATAACGGCGTAATTACTTAGCAATATCATATACCTTCCTGGGTTTTGGCATAATTAAAAGGGAGGCTGTTTTTATTATTAAAACTGCTGTGGTGGCAAGAACAACACATTGTACATACTCAAGATGTGGCAACTCTTTTGGAGCGCCGCAGCAGGTGCCGAAGAGACCTGTTTACAAAGAGAGAGTGGGCTTGAGCTAACAAATTGAATACGTGAACGGGCCCTGGTAATTTAACCAGCCAAAGGAAAAAAGTAGTGGCATTGGAATATTGTGTCGTGGGAAAATTATCCGGTGGCATGGCGGTGGTCTCTTCTCTTTTGAACAAAGGGAACAATGTAATGGCTGATTTGATCATAAGACTGCTGATCTAGCTCCTTTACTTTACTTTGGTCTAGTTTCCATGAATTGCGGTTACTTAGTGGAAAGTGTTGGCGAATTGTATTCTGATCCCATTCCTTCCCTATAATCGCTCCTAGTCCCCTAAATACACGTGTCCCTTTGATCTCCAATGAAATGTTGCTAAATAGTTTTAAACTTATCACTTTGCCCCCTCAAGAAACAGCTCTGCAAGGATTAGCTGCAAAATTAGATGGGAACAATTAACTTTCTCCATTAAAAGTCAATCACATAGCCAAATGCATCCATGCAAAGTGAAGGAGGAATACGTGTCAACCAACGGGACGGATTGTCCCACATTTTGGCCCACAATCAAAAGCATTCATTCAAAATTCAGAAAGTTTGCAACGTGCAATTATATACAAAGTTGTACCTCCACAGTAATTGCCAACATGGCTACTTTTTCCTATTATGTGGAAAAGTTGCAGGTAAAAGTTTTCCTCGTATGAAATTTAACTAACTACGTGAATGTGTGCCTACTGCATCCCATTAATCTAATTAGTTTCTTTTATATATCTCCCTCCTGCTAATTTACCTGACACGCTTGCAAAAATCTGCTCACTGTGCATAGAAATTACTAATTTGTACTTTCAAACAAAATTTCATATTGAACTAAACTAAACAAAATTAATTATTTGAAGCAATCCCATTTTTTCATTGTGAGCTGATTTCTTCATCCATACGTTGCATGTGCTATATTATATTCTTTATGATTGTTGCAACACTGGAACCATTTTATCCCAAAGTTTGTCTAAAGTTGCGTGATGGGGTCTATCGTTTACCTCCACTTTGATTGTTTTCACTGATAAAACATGGAGCACTTATATACACATGGAAGTATACATGTATAATTAGAATATATTAATAAATAGTTGTAGGGAATTATTCAAATGAGCACAGACTGTAAAAAAAGATGAACAGTTATTTGGGATTTGCTTATAAATAGCAGAGAGGAAAGTTTAGTTTTGAAGTAGCAGAGTTCACGTGAGGAATTAATTTCGTTCTCTGTCCACTTTCTACAAAAGCTAAAAGTCGGCAACTTTTGGCTGGAGGACATGAAAAAATTGGAGAATCTGGCACAAAACGAATTTAGGTTGAGAAAACAAAATTGAGGGATAGTGCTACTTTTATTGTGTTTCCTTATAGACAATGGCATATAAATGTAGTGGGTTAGTTAGTTTTATTTTATTTAGGTGAGTAAATAAGCAAGTTCACGTTTCATGGGCATTAGCTTTAACGTTGACGTTGGCAATAAAAGCCTACCACTTCCAAACTAAACTTGCTGAGGACAAGAATTTGCTTTTGCTTGTTAGCTTTTAGTTCAATCCTCGCAGTAAAAGTGGACAAAAGAAAGGAGAAAGAAAAGAGTTTATCTCACATCTGAATTTCCAACCAAAGTCCATGTAGTATTTTATTTTATAGCTTGCAAGGGAAGGCCACACCTCCCAAAGGATCCCACAACGTGAATTAAAATAACTGGGCTAATTTAGCAAACCCCCATTAAACTGTTTATAATGGCACATTGAAGCTTATTAATCACGTCAGAAGCATAATTAAATTGAAGCATAAATAAAGAAAATTAAATCTCAGATAATAATCGTAAGAGAAATGAGACAATTTTTGTTTTTCAACTTTACAAGTTTTTATGGAAATTAATTAAACAGCAGCAGAGGGATAAAATTTAGACTAGTTTCTGTCAACGATTGAAATTTTATTGTGTTTCAGATGCCATTAATTTCACAAGAGTTCTCAACTTTTTTTGTTCCGGGCTCAAGTTTCTAGCCCAAAATTTCTTTTTCTTGGAAGGAAATTGGGAGAAAGTGAGTTGAAAATGTGTCTAATTTTACAAATAAGTTTTACTTTGGCTGTTAGAACGGATGTAGTCGAAAGTTGTAGTCTTTTTGGTCAGTCCAGAGGCCCATTTGTGTTGTAAATTTAGTTGAACGACTTAAAACATGCAATTTACTTTCATGAACTCTTCAACTTTAACAATGAGCAATAATACAATACAATGCAAGTTAAGAAAGAAGTATATATCGAATTAACTCAACTTTTGTACAACTGACTAATCAAACCAATTTCAATCCAATTTGAAGAGAAATTTCTTCCGAGTCAAAGAGTAAAAAAAATGTTTCTGGTTGAGAAAGCAAGGAAACCACAGAGGAAAACTTTTTTGGTTCTTTGGAGCATGTGGAGACAAAGGAAGAATGAATTTGTCTCTCTCCCAACTAATTTAAGTAAAAGTAGAAGAAGGAGAAAAGAGTGATAATGAGTTTAATTGTGTAACTTAGTCATACAATCAGACAAGAATTGAAGCCAAGCACTCTTTCCTCCATTCTTCTTCCCTACTTTAATTGTAAGTTCTTAATTGCTTGAGGTCATCTTACTTTTATTTTATAAAGCAAGTTGCACACAATTGAATCTTTCTTCAGGGCTCAAATCAAAGGCCTCTAGAGAAAGTGTTAATTAATATTTTTGTCTCATTTTCTCTTCCTGCAATTTGGAGCAAAGAGATAAACAAATTACGAGTTCCGTGAAAGCTTTCTTTTTACTTGGGTTGGGAGCATGGGGTTTAAATCTTGATGGAAACATTAGAAGCATTAAAAGGAGCAAAGGGCAGTGGTGGCCTGTACTTGTGTGTTGTACCATTCTTTCTTTTTACGTCCATTCCAATAGTTGTTGGCAACTGTACGAGCAGAGACTCAACACTTTCCTCTTGTCTTATTAGCAGACTTTGTGTTAGGTGTTATTATGTGTTCCCAGTCTGGCGCGTTAATGTCAGCGCCGGTCATTATTTTATTTTACTGCGGCTATCAACCCATTAGGAGGACCAACAGGCAAACTCTGATTACCTCCAACAACAACAAAACTACAAAACCAAAAATCTTGTCACCTTAAACCACCCAAAGGAAAAGATGAAACTCAATTTTAAGCCCAGACGCTAATCTCACTTTCCCAGCCAAACCTTAAGCCTACATAACATAAACACGGCATTAGAAACCATTGAATTCTCTATTAAATAAGATTTCTTCTACATAACTACATAAGTACATGCATAGATATGTAGACGCTGGAAAAAAAGTCTCGTTTCATACACCAAGAATTTCGAGGCCTTCAGGTTTCTTTTTTTTGTGTGTAAACTGGTGCTCTGGGGACACACCCCAACCATGTACAATTAATTAAAACAATGGAGAAGAAAAAAAGGCTCTTGAGAATGAATCAGAGATATCCGAATTTGGAGTTAAAATCTGGGAAAGGGAAAGAGTCAGCTATTTTGGGACTTGCTTTCTCTTAAATCCTGTGTGAGTTGCTTGCAGTCGCCTGCATCTTGTAAAATCTTGCTCTCCCTCCTTACTTATAACGTGAGCATCTTTCTATCGTTCTAATCTAATGCAATTCCACTCAATCCAACTCCACCAACCTGTCCAAATAAATCTAATTTCTTGTCCACTTTGAAGTTAAACGTTGAATTTGGGAACGAGACTCGCAAACCATTAAACCAACGGAGGAGATTGAAGTGGAAGGAAATATGAGCGTTTAAACAAAATTCATTGCATTTGCATCATGTTCAAGGGTGGAAGGGAAACATTATTCCTATTCCGTGAAATGAATGCAATTACTATTATCCCTCATGGAGTGGCATTTGGAAGTCAAATTTAACAGCGAAAGTAAAGCTATGTACATTTCCTCTCCCTTGGAATTTACTTGTTTTCCCAAGCAGCAGCTTAGATTGATTCAGATTGCTCGAGTTTGTCTTGAAGAAATATTGTTATTGGCTCATTATTTGTGTTCAAACCTTTTACGTGCTAATTAAATGGAATTATTGAAGCTGGATCAGAATTGGGAGAAAGTGAGAAACAATTCAAGAGTTTAATTTATAAATAGTTATAGTGACAAGTTGTCCCACAAATTCAAAGATTTTGAGGCTTCAGGAAGAAAGCAAATGTTTGTTCAGCTGATAATTATTTAGATTGGGCATTGGAAACTTGATACAGACTCGTGATAATTAAGTCACGACATCATTTTACCATTATTTTGGGGATAGTATTTATATTTACCTTTGTACTTATGTATATAGTGAAATTTGGTTAATGTAACATAATCCAAACTAATCCCAAATGGTTATTCCATCATATTTTTGTGGAATGAAAAGCAAAAGACAGAACATTTTACAAGCAGGAGCTAATCATGCAACGCAAGGGTCTCATATTTACCCCTATTAATAACAATGTTAGTTTAGGAAGGGGAGAGAGATATGTACACATGGAAATCTTACGACATTAATAACGGAAGCCAACAAATGTGTATAAGCCGCAATGGATACATCGACATTGACGATTAGAATCATATTCATGTGTGCAGTTGTTGATTTTTTATTTTACTTTAGATAAAGATAATTGCTACTTTGCTCCCCATTATTTTTCACCTCGGATTTAAAAAAAAATACTGTGTTGAGTAGGCTACTTCATTACCATTTATTTATGACATCATGAAATGCAAGGAAATGCGAGTCGTTGTAAAACTGCCACGTGGACAATCTTGTTTTATGCTGTTGACAAAGAAAAGGATCGACACCCTCGTTATGACTTTCCCTCTCTCCTTGTACTAAAAAGACGGAAGGAGGTGCAGCATAGTAAAAAATGCACCCCATCCATTCATCCGATAACTTAAGTCATGTTACGCAAGCTGCAGCAAAGTTGTTATACAAAATCAACCCCCTTCAATTCAACAATAATACCTTGGACTGCTTTCCTTCGTATGCTCCACTTTCCCCCAACAACCCCTTTTCCCATATATTTATTTGATCTAATTGTAAATTTCTCCATTTCCAATGCAAGGCAGTCAGTCGTCATGCGATGCCAACTGACGTGCATAATTTTAGGACAAGCAGAAAACCAGTTAGAAATGCAGTGTAAAATTATGGAGGGCGAAATTTTGTGCACTTGTCTCTCCAAATTAAGCAAAAGTTGAAATTGTGGGATCAAAATGTGAAATAAAATGTTCCCCCGACTCCTTATAAATTTTGAAGTGAGGGAAGAATTGTATCTACTCTTGACTTGTATCTTTTCTGAGAAAGCCCTATTAAGATGTATTTGCATTTTATTTAGTGGAATAATATATTTTGTTCTCTCTTGAATTTATAATTCTTGGAGTAATTTCACCCTCTGCATCCAACTGCTTAAAAACAATGAGGAAAAATCAGACTCGAAAATTAAAGGGGATGTAAAAATTAAAATAAAATGGCAACTTTTGCTTTCAAGTTCAAGTTTTTGTGCTCATATTTGAGTATTTGATTAAACTCAAACATTGCATTGCACTTAATCTGTTTATCGGAGAGGGAACGATCTTACTAATACATGAAGCCAGTGCTCTTAAACGGAGAATCGATTCTCACCCTCTTTCCGCCTTTCTCCCAGCAATATATATTATGAGTACTCTATTCCAACTGAATTTACTCACTTTTTACAAGAAATTCGTGCGATGCACAATCAGTGGTGGTTTTAAATGTCACTACTGTTATCATTGGGGCTTAAAATATAAAGTAACGTAACTCTCCCCTCTCCTTCCTATTCCTTCCCCACAACTTGTAAAATATCTGGAATTTGGGGAAGTTGCATTGGAGAAAGAGGTGCTTAAATTCAAATCACAAGTGGAAGAATTACCAACAGCACTTCATTGTTATGCCACAAAATGTCCAAAGGAGGAAAAGTTTGCGTAAAAAGTAAATTGTGTTACATTACCACTTTTGTGTTATTGCATTAGGGAACCAAACCGTGCTTTCACTTCACACCGATCTTACGCCTTTTCCTTCCTTCTCTCAAAACAACAAGTATGTATGCAGTATATAGTATATTGCAATGCAAATTTTATACAACCACCAGCATAAAATGATGGACAGAATAAGACTTTTCATAGCATATAATTCCATCTTGTTCAAAAAAGCTCACTTTAATGCTTTCTTCCCTGATCATAATCTCCAACACGCCAGGAGTTTAGAAAGTGCGTAAAGTTTGAAATCGTAAAAAATAATGGCTTATTACGCAAGGAACGTGGAACAGGAGGCAGCAATTCCAATAACGACGGGAAAAATTTAATTTTTGTTTGTATTT
>JAQIXN010000707.1:0-30311 GCA_034698145.1 Proisotoma minuta
TGAATACGCGAAGGCTCTGCTCACCTTTAATTCATTCATTAATGTTAAAGCAGTAACAACAATGAGGAAATAATGTACCTTGAGGGAGTTGGGGAACTGTGCCTAGGCCCAACATGGACAACAACGATTCGTAAACTTGTCGGAGGAAATTTAGAAAATCACCAAAATTCATTGTTTGCTTTTCAATCAAGTGGACATCGCAAAAGTATTTTACTTTGCTTTTGTTGGCTCATTTTGCTCACATGACCAATCTTTTCGTCATCTTTGTTCATCGTCTGCAAAACGACCCACGCTTCCTTTTATTAATCCATTTCGCCCAAAAAAGATGCATAAAAAAATTTGGGGTTCAAAACATATTTTATTGAATTGATAGTACAACATCATCATTCTCCAACATTTTTTCCAAACTTGATATTAAAAAATATTTCAAAGTGGACAAGGATAAATTGTCCAGTAAAGCACATGTATATAGATGAGAGTTCGCAGACTCGTTAAAGATTAGCAAAAATTAAATAATATGGCTTAATAACTAAGGAATACTGGTAATAAATCTTGTTTCCTAACAAAACATAACCTGAGCTGAATATCAACTAAAAATCAGTCCTTTTTTCATACCACCAGAAACAATTATTTAAATAATCTAAATTAAAAAACTGCACAACTGATTAGAATTACGACGATGACCCAGCCGAAGTTTCCGGGGTCGTGGGTCGAGGGGTCGTGGTGGTCCTATTCCTCCTGGATGACGAATAATCTCGACACCTATAGACGTAGGCTGGGACACCAATGTCATCTTCTGCACGAGCGCAGACATCTTTTTTGTTGCACCTGCAGGTCGTGGTGACATATCGTTGGTGGACTCGAGTGGAGGCGTTGTAGATTTGCCAGCCACAAACAGCATTGGTCCGGCATTCTTCAATTTCCAACGCTCCGTTCATGTTCATGTTGCTCTGCCGCACAGATCTCTGCGAACAAGAAGAAACAGACATTTTTAGACTGATTGATGTCGCAAAGATGTTTAACGTCATGCATATGTAATGAATTCCTTTATGTAATTTCTTATTTAACTTATTCGACGCGTCAATTATATATGGGCAGATTCTGAGAATATTCTGAGAATGAGCAGATCGAGCCATGAAAGCGATCAATGACCACAAATCTGAGAATCAAATCACATGACAGCAAAGATGACCTAAGCCCCGAATTGTTTGGTCAGTGACGAATAAGAGTATTCATTGAGAATTTTGATGAATTAAGTTACTCTTCAAGTGCGTAGTAGTCGTTGATTCTGGTTTTTTGAGATGATGAATGGGAATCAATGGTCTCTTGTCTCGTTTAATTTAACTGATAATTCTGCGTCGTAAATACAATGCAATGAGCCGTGAATTTTATAGAGTGACAACGAGCCAATTAACTCGTTCCTCTCTCGTAAAAGCTACTTCTATAAAAATGTGTATAATGTTTACACTTTCGGCAGCAATCATTTCATGGCATTTGCATGTCCTTTGATGGGATCTCGGTAAATATTATTACACAAACGGCACGCTCCAACATCAGATTTTGTAAACATGGCCAAAAAGGGTTGGTAAATAAACAAATTATTGGTTTGTGTCCATGTTCATGACCTATCCCATCTGTGCCCCATCCCACGCCGCAGCCATTAATTTAATTAATTGCTTCCTTGCTTGCATTAAAATAAATCTGACTCCAAGGCCCAAAGAAACTTTAGAAGAGCAAAATAATGTTTACTAACTGCGTATTTTAGTTTATCGCGTGAATATATAGTGCTGCTGCATAATAAATATAATAATTAGCTTAATTAACTGGAAACGGAGTATGAGAAAATAACAGTATTGTGTTGGAGAAGCATATCATTTGCGTCAGTTGCCTAAAATATCTACATACTAAATGCCACTTTTATTTGGTTGTATCCGAAGGAGGCCAACAAATGCCCCACAGGGTCATCATCACATCACTAAAGAGGTATTTGAACTTCACCTTTCACACACAAGATCCAAACATTTTAATTACTAGAAAGAGTGACAACATGCCGAAGGATCTTATCATTGCTCGTGCAATTTGTAAAGAAAATAAACAAAAACTGGAAAATCTGCTTCTCTTTCTGTGTAGTACATCGTTATCGTGTTTGCTGGAATTTTTTTCAGATTTTCCCCTTTGTACTCTACTTATGCTAAAAGAAGAGATAAACTCTTGTCCTGGAACAAAGGTCAGCAATGTACACAAATCAAAAAAGAGGTTATCCTCCACAAGTGACCCTCTTCATCCTTATAACCAGCATTTCCTCATTCATTGCAAGAGTGAACAACAAAGCGTGATTTGATAGTACTGGCTAATTTATGATGATAAAAATGAGACAGATGACATGAGAATTAGACAAGTGTTGGATGAGACTTACCCTCACGGTGACCGCAGCGGCGTGAGCAGTTGGGGGGCTGAGCAAGAGGACGGCCAATGACAGGCCGACTGCCATCAGCAACATTCCACGCCAAGCAGTCGACAACTTCTTGGATGATGAGCTCGTCATTCTTGCAATTACCACGACCTTGGCGAAGGATAAGTCAACAGGTAGTAGGGATTATAAAGTGTGGATTATCTATATTTAGAAAGATCAAAAACAACAAGTTAATTAGATGAGAAAGTTTAGGTAGAGGAGGCAGTATGAGACATGTCAGTGTATAGTTTAGACTTTAGAGAAAGCTCGGCTTAAATGTTCAATGTTGCTTTCTGCTTTCCCCCGAACAATTTAGAAAATCGATTTGTTTATATAAGAATCCGAAAAGAAAAGCAATAAAATTTATAATAGGAGGATCGGCTTTCTTTCATTTCTACGCAATTGGTTGATATTGACATGTCCTCTGACTAATTGACTTACCTTAGTGTCTTTTATCCGTGTTTTCACTTCCTGCGTTGGGAACGTTGTTTGGGGTAAACGTTTGTGAGTGTTTAGCGTGCTTGTTGTTTGGGTGCTGTAAAAGGACTGGGACTGACGCTGCTTCTTGCCTCTTTTATACCCCACTCTCTCTCAACTTCGGTATTCACCAATCCACTTTAACATATAGCTACTTAATTATCGCTTTCCCTATTTTTGGCACCAAAGCTGCAAAGGGATCTTCAAGGGCTTTAATTGCTTTTATTACAAAAAAGAGAAGCTGACGCAAGTTTCAAAACTGTTGCAGGCAGCTGGGGTTTAAATCCAACAAACTTTATTGAGTAGATCATCGCTCATTGAGGAAATCGTGCCACTTTTACTCACGCAGACATCAAACCATTCATGTGACAAACTATTTACATTGCTAATAATCATTATGTAACGCTTTCCTTCCCTGGCATTTATCTCATCTCTTGTCATTTTATGCGCATCCGTTAATTGATTGATGGTTCTGTTACGTGAAATGCAAACTGGAGAAATGAATAAAATGTGTGTCGGGGTCACGTTAAAGTTCACCACTCCCAGCAGAAAGGAGTACGGCCAGAGATTCGTGGAAGTAAAAGGTGGCCCCACCCTTGAGTACCACACCCTCCTCAGTCACAGACGTCAATAATCTATACGCACTTTTCTCAAAACGTTTTCATTCATCATTTTTTTACCATTCAAGTCTTCTTCTTTGTTAGGTACTTTTTAGAAGAAGAATGCTGACGTTGAGTTAACTATTAGAGTTAAGTTGTAACTTGTGTTGCATCATCTGCTACTTTGACTAAAGAACCGTGTATTGTATTTTACTAGACCATAAAATGAAAAGATGAGCAAGAAGGAAGAAGAAAAAGCATTTCACGGCGTCTGCACCTTTCTCTAATTTATTTGTCTCAGTTTAAAAAAGAAAGGTTTGCCATTGACCGATTGAGGAGTTATCAGTGTCTGTGTTTGATGGGCCTACGTGAGAGAGATTAATTATCCGTTGCTGCTGCTAAGTACATATGTAGGTATTAAGAAGGGGGATGCCCCAGAAGGAAACATTACCTACCGCTCTCTCAATGAATGCTTAAATATTGACTCTGCTTCCTCAGATAGTAAATTACCTAAATTACTTGTATTGGTTTGGACCACACAGTTCTTGGAATGGGGGACAAAGTACAGAGTTCAGTTGAGTACTTTCTCCCCTTCCATAACCTCGTCTCGTCATGTCACATGTCACCTACTTCTTCCCACAACAACCACCAATAATTGGTAAAAGCCAATGACTCAGAACTCAAAAATCCATCTCAATCAGCATTCCATTCAAATGATTCAAATATTGGCTTTGAGACAAGATAAATACAAATGATACCACATTCTGCCGCATTACCTTATGTTGTAAGTATGTACAACTCGGAAAACGTTTTAGAGGCGAACGCACCTGAGCACAGAGAAAGAAGCAACGTTTTCATACCCTAAAATTAAGTACTCTCCCTTTATGCAGGGAGTGAAGGGCTGAAGGGGACTTATTTTGCGTAACAGAGAAATCCTTTTAAAACGTTGCGTCAGTTGATGAGAAAACTCTGATGTGTATGCATTATGATTTCAATAAATTGATCCCAATACTAAAATAATAAATAAGAAACTATCTTTTTCAGGGCATATACTTATTTAATTTGTCAATAATTATTAATTGGATATTGGGGGAATCCCTCTCGAATCATGATCAATTATTGACTTTACTCACACCATGCAGTCTAGGGAAGCAATTAATTTAGAAAAATCCGGTTTTAAAGAGATACAAGTAAGTAGTGATAATATTTATGCCTTCACTCAAACCGCATTCCTCAATCACTGCCCAATTAAAGATGCTCTCATAAACTCATTGCCAATTAAATTAATACACATCAACTTTATTTTAAGAGGAAAAAAACTCAAATTCAAGTAATTTGGTATCACATCCAAAACAAGAGTGGACTATATATTTATTACTAGTAAAAGCACAGCTTTGCATAGTCAATTTAATAGTTGGTTTCCGTTTCTATAATCTATTTTAATAGTTTCTTCTGGGCTAAGGCTAAATACGGCTTCTGTTTGTTACATGCTTTGTGATTCCTTGTTTTTATATATATAATAGGCTCATAACATTGCATAGTTAGTTAACGAGGATTTGAACAGGCTATCAATTGCATAGTTGTGTAACAGTATTATATTGCTTTTCATTAGATTCCCTACAAAAATTGAGCAAAAATAACAACAACGCCAGACAACTAACTACATGTAATTACTGCTGAAAAAGGCAGAAGAGATAAAACGAGAAAAATGGCAAAAAAAAACAACAAACACTTTTGACGCTCCACGTCTCATACATCGATATGATCACAACAAAACAGACTTTTTTTCTTGAAAAACAATCAAATTTAATTAATTAAGATTCTGGAGGATCCCCAAAAAGTGATGAAAGGCAAGTAATTGATCATCCGTTTTTCTTGTTTTCTGTGGGGAGATGTTCTTCTGAGCCACAACGACGCTTCTTGGCCTTTGGAGATCTGCAACGCAACCAATTACTTTATAATCTTCATCCAACCGGATCCAGAACAAACCAAACAAAACACCAAAATTTAAAGCTCAGAATGAAAAATGAAAGCAGTGTTTTACTTTCTTCATACAAATATCGAAAGCTACTAAGAAAGCAACAAGCTGTCTATAAATACTGGCTTTCATAAGCAATCATAACTTAATTACTGTACATAATTTATGATAATTACGAATGAGAGACTCTCGTTGAAAACTAATTATAGAAAATAAATTAGATAACTTTGTTACCTGTCCAATTAATAATTTAGACCAATGGGGAATAAGAATGCTTTGACTTTCTCCAGCAAGAGAAAATTAGAGCACTTTAATAAGGTTTCTTACAATATGGACGTGGGAGTAATGAACCAAAGGCTACATACTTTTGCAAAATTAGGAACAGAGCGTCTGTCAATAAATATTAAGTAGCAGGGCAATATTAAGGAAATTAAGGAAGCCCTATTAAGAGCCACCCACACCGATCCACTTTCTCCACTTTGCTTCAAAACTAATTAGATCATCAGCCCACGCAGTCAATTAAAATAGACTCTTTTGAGAGTCTTTCATAATGTGCAATAATTTACAAGATGGGGAAATTCACATTTTCTCTGGAACCAAGCAAGTAATTTGCACACTTTCCATTCGCAACTCTTGAGACGTGGCATCTGCTCAAATGCATGCATCGATCATCTTCCAAAACCAGTATGTGTATGTAATAATAATGATACTTATTAAAATCGTACCACCACCTGAGTGACCTCCAATCAAGCAACACCTGCACCAACATTTTTAAATGGATGAGATCATTCAATAAACTATTGGCATTCATACAATAAATCAGTTCATGTCAATAATCATGGAAAATTATTTGGTGGGCCAATCCCTTTTTACATTAAAAAACATTCCTTGTGAAAGAGTAAAAATAAGTTCCAATGCTGTATCCAAGCAGAATGAGTGAGTGGCAGCCAGCCTGTCTCCACTTATCCACTGTTACTTATCCATCTTCTTCTTCAGACATTGCGTACGTGAGTGCGTAGAAATCTTGCGTACGTGAGGTGAGGCTAGATAAGGTCAGGTCAACCACGGACAAGAATAATAATTAAATTGGAACATGCGAATTTTCCATGTTATTAGACGGAAAATTACTTCCACATTTTTGAATAGGAATAAGGATATTTGCCAGAATAATATTTAAAATTAGATAAGCTCATCCAGGGTCATAATAAGTAATAAGTCTTTGCCTGTGGCTACTACAATACATACTCCCTTTCTTTGCGTGAGTTTCATTAAAAGAAAAACAAGTAAATTGTCTTTATATAATAATGATTTCCTATTTGGAAAAAAGTCGCATGTCTAAGACTTCTTTTTCCCATGATTATAAAATTGTGGTGGTCAGAAATCCTTTTTTCCTATTACATACATGTTGCAAAAAAGCCTTTTAAAAGTTATATAAACCCTATGCAAATGGAATAATGAAATCATCAAAAAACTCATATTCAGTCAGTTTAAAACAAACGGGTATTATTCAAAATTGAGTTAGTTTTAAGTTAGAATATCAATCAATGGTTTTTTTTCTTAGCCAAACAAACAATTACACAAATACAAGTTCATCAGTCTCCTCTTTTTTTCAGTGTACGGCTAGAAAATGTCAAACTTTCAAATGTTAGCTACAAAATCCATCTAAAACTAACACGCTACAGTTGTCTACCTATACTAATAATTTTTAGTGTGATGCGCATCTCCAGTCAAAATTTGCATATTGTTCAAAAACATTTCTGTAGTAGTGGTATTAATAATAAGGCTCTTGAATATTTTCTTTTTCAGGACAATTATTTTTGCCTTCATTTGGAAATTATATCATTTTGTACTTGTCCGTTCAAATCAGTCCCTTCTTTCCAAATATATTGCATTGTTTTTAGTAGCATACCCACAACCACCCACACCACACCCTCTCAAATCCTACTCTCTATTAACTCTGCCTTCCTTAATAACTCCAAACTAGGTCAATCGTACAAATAGCTTAACCTAAGAATTATTATTATGTAATAACTAATTGCATAAGTAAGTTTCATCCCTGCATGTCTCCAGTATAGCTAGTTGTCATACACTGAGTGATGTGTTCCAATGTAGTGTACAAAAATAGAGTTTATCAATGGCTTCTATCCTATCAAGACTTTAACACAAAAAAAACGGATTAATGGTTAAAGTCAGTTCTGTCAGTTTACGATCTACTGAATAATAATAATTAATAATCAAAACCTACAAAAACGATTAGAAAATAGGTAACCCAATTAATTTCTATTAGTTAACTCGCATCCATTCAGAAATAAATAAAAAAGGAAGCTCGGGTTTTTAAACCTACCTCTTTTTCTATAACCATTTCCATCAAAAAACTGTCAGCTCAAAACAATCTGGATATAATATGACAACATCATTACAAATCTTTAAATAGAACACATCAATTTGTGATGAAAACTAACTAAACAATAATTTAAATAGCTCAGCGTAGCATCGAAAATTTGTAGTTGTTGGGCCGCGGAGGAAATTAACCAAGCGCAAAAGTAATCCTTACATTTTTTTTTACATATTACACGCACACGCCCACTATATGTGTGTATTATAATAATAAATATATACAAACAGTTCCTCCCCTTCTTGACTGGCCTAAGTAAGTAACTAACTTGACTTGTAAACGTATAAAGAAAAAGCGCCTACGCCAAACATGAAAACTAAAAATAAATATTTGCTTGGGATTGACCTGTGAATCCCTTTCATAGCTTCCGATTCCTTTTGATGTGCTTTAATCTCTCGAATCTTGTTTAGTGTAACTTCATTTTTAAGCCGTCGTCTTGCTGCACTGTCTTGTGTGGGATCAACTCCATTTGTTCTATACAAATAATTAATTTAAAAATAACAATATTTGTAGCGTAATGCAACAAGAAAAGTATAAACTATCAACGTACTTTGATGATGAGTTGCCGTTGACGGTTTCAGGAACTGGGACTTGGGAGCTGTGAATTGCGCTGCCATTTGTTGGAGGATGAATGCTATCCTCTTCTTTGGCTTCAATTTCATCACCACTTGCACTCTCATCTTCTTCCAACTCGTCGGAATCTGAATCTGAATCATCCTCGCTATCGGAATCTGATACATCGTCTGATGATGGTGTTTCGGGAAGCGGTCTCTCATTCAAAAATTTTCGTTCTGGAGGATTTTTTTTTAAATTAACGTTGTATACAAAAATATTACAAGCTAGAATTTATATAGTAGCAATCAATTCATACCATTAATTAGTCGACGGAAAAGTTCATCAGCAATTCCAGTTTGGGCTGGAAGAGAGTCAATTCTTTGTGGTGGTAATGGCTTCTCATCTGGTTCAATTAATTCTGATCCATCGTCTTCGGATATAAATCGCTTATTTCCCTGCAACAGATAACGTTATTTATTTATTATTGCAATCCTTTTAATAAATACACGAAACCAACCAATCAAGTGAGTAAGCTATATAGTACCTCTGCAAGTTGGGAAATTCCTTCGATAATTGCCAAATAAGAAAATCTCAATTGATCTGCTGTTTGAATAAGTCCCATTCTAAATCGTCTCATTTCCAATAAAATTTCTTTAATGTCGACTGTCTTTCCTTCTTCCATCTAAAATATATAAACATTGTTATAGTATACCTATTGGTTATTAGTATATTTAATATGTTTACCATTAATAGGCAAGAATCGACCAAGCAAAATGTTCCAGATCTTCCAATTCCTGCGGAACAATGAACAATGGGCGGTCCATTTGTAGAATAGTTCAGGGCTCCACTATCTCTCACTTTTTGCAAAAACTGAAGGAATGCCCGTGGAGTGGATGGGACTCCAAAATCTGGCCATGTTGTATAATGAAATTGCAAGACTTCCCGAGTGTTTGTGGTTGACATGTCTTCAATGCTGCAAATTCATGGAAAAACATTTACATCAAATATTCCATCTGGAAAAAATTCTTGTGGCAAGCAGTGTCATGTTTACTTACCAAAGTGTTCTGATGACAAAATGCCTAAACTCTTCTTCCTTCACGAGACGTAATTTAATACCAACGTCATCAAATTCCATCTCATCCTGTCCACCATTTTTTGAACCAACGGGCCAATACTGATGACATTTGATCTAAAAAGAAAGAAAAGAAAAAAATCTTTGAATATGCTCCATTCTAAACTGCAAAACTGTTATCATTAAATTGAGATATTTTTATTATAATTATATACCTGATTCTTTTCGATAACTTTGTTTAGCATCAAAATTCCTTTTGATCTCTGTTCCCAAACCATGAGCCAAAAATGGCCTGCAGTGTGAGGCAGTGGTCCTTGCGTTAAAATATAGCTTCTTTCAGCCGGATTTACCTGGAAAATATCAAAGGTGCATTATTGCAACTGGACACATTTTATTAAACCGTAAACCATATTTTCATACAAGTAAATTGCCCCCAGAAGATAATAATAATAATAATTGTATAAAAATTCCATCAAAAATTCCTTGAACTCATTTACAAGCAATTAAATCATTTTGCTAGATCATCACTCACTCTTCTCTTTCGATTAACGAGGATTAAGAAGAATCATGAATCGTCTGAATTTTAAACTCAAGCCTGCATACTCAATTTATTTTTCACGCCGCATTGTTTAGTTTTGAGAAGGAAATTATCATCATCATCATCATCTTTGTATTTTATTCCAGCTAAAGCTCGCAGCTGCGGGCCTCAGTCCGTTGAGCATCAAATTAAATTTCGGGGAACAGGGAGCAAATGCTTACCTTGACAAGACTGGCGTTGATGTAAGAACATGGCCCTTTGCTCAAAACGACGCGACTGTGATCAAATGGACTCACGTCCCGATATCGATTCAGCAGCTTGTTATGTGGCAATTTAGCTTCGGAACAAGGAAGTTCGTTGTATATGCTGTCCATTCGGATTTTCTAAAGAGAATAATCATGAAACATGAGCATCTTTATCAAACAACAGGTCACTGAATTGCTCCTCCATTATTTATTTACCTGGAACTGAGAATTCCATCCTTCATTAGACTCAATGTCTCCCATCTCCTTCTTAATTTGCTCTTGATACTTTTCCATTTTCACTCTGGTGAACACTTAAGCGTCACTCCCACGAAAATAAATGTTAACTAACCACGCCAAAAGTTGGCTAAATATTTAACAAACTGTTTGCTCTCTCCTCACGTGGCTTGTTGATGGTTGTATTTTATAGACAGAGACTGTAGTAGAAATAAACAAGTTGCTCCAGCTTAGCTCCAAGAAATGGGGAGAAAAACTTGTTTCGTTATTATCCCATCAGTTTCTGAGAAATATTGAATCCAATCCAGCGACTGGCAAAGTAGATCTGATAGAGCACAACAAACTAGACAGAAGACGTCCCACTATTACTAATACCCCTTCTTGTCTTGCAGAGAGAGAGAGAGAGACCTGCAAAGTGACCGAAGAAAAGACGATTAGATATATCATTCGCACAATGTTACAACTCTTGTCATAAACCGCATGGGCTTAGCTTAGTCCATATGAACTTTTAAGAGTTCACGGGAAAAGGCTTTATTTACTTATTATTCACCTTTTCCCTCAACGTTTTCTAGTAATGAACAAGGAAAGGCAGCCCAACGTGACCCATTTACTTTTTTTATTTATATGCTAATTTAATTTCATATTTATCTCTTCCAGGAATAATCAAACAATCGGCTTCAAAATAAAATATTATTATTACTCCCTTTTGATTAGCCATGAAATGTAATGGACGGAAATCTCTGCTTTAAATTCTATCTTATCAGCAGTGGAAGGAGTAAATAATATAATTCAATAGAGCTATAAACTAAACTGGGGACCACAAAAGAATATATTTACTTTTCTGATATTTTTGAGGAGACCACAGACAGGAAATGAGGAAAGTATTAATATAAATGCCAATTCTTATGAAAACTAGTGAACATTTTCACTGCCATTGAGCTGAAATGATTAAAAGAGTTGATTTTATTTGTGACTTATTTGGAATTAGTCATTTGCCTGAGGGAGAGGAGGGAGAGGAATCCAAGCAAAGCATAAGCCCGCAGACAGAGCGAGAGCGAGAGCACAGGTATTTTTCGGAATCCAAGCATAAACGTTATTGAGTTGCACCCTCCACACAAAACACACTCCACTCGTTGCTTCAAAATATGCCACACAAACAAGTAAATGGTTGGTTATGTCATTTCCTGGATATGGACAGCCATTCATCCTCCCACCATTATACATATTAGCCAGCCTTATCATCACAGATCAACAAATTAAATGAAATTAGTCTAGCGAGGAAGGAAGGAGAAGAAAGGCGAGTTTATTTATAGGTAAAGCCTTTTATCCACTTTATGAATACGCTTCATCAGAATAAGAGTCTGTCATAAAAATCAAAGCATTTGACTGAATTAATTTTGATTTGTAAACAAATTAAGCTCATTTCATCTCATCTGTCGTTTTAACTAGAAGGGAATAAATAGGCTAACGGGAGGGAATAAGAAGTGATGAGTTCTCTGAAACGCCCATTGTTAGCCCCTCTCTTGGAAATTAAATGATTTGTTCATTTATATGATCCCCAGTCAGTCATTTATGTAATTGTATCTCACTTCTTGGGAAGGAAGGCTTGAATTTAATTTCTTGGCTCTTTCACTCCACTGACTACTTCGTCATCTTACTTAAGTTCTCTCCCTTTAATCCCCAAGAAAAGAAAGAGGAACAAGTTCGGAGAAGTTCACTTTGGGATGAGTTCTGGGAAACGACCCAACCAGCAAAAGGAAGGAAGAAGAAGCAAGAAATAGCATTTCAATTACACCACTTTCAGTCCTTCACCACTCACTCCGGACCTAAATATCCAATCCCCTTTCTTCAAAATCTCTAACACTAAACACAGCACGAGAAAACACGACTTGATTTGTTTCAACCATTTAAAAATGAATTTGGATGTTGCTATTAAACCAAAGATGATTACGTAATTTATGACCAGCCAAAAAAGTTCTAAGATGGCCAAATTTTGTCTTTGAAAATAATGACAAGAATGTTTTGAAACAGATTGAATTCTAGAAATGTATGTTTTCTTTATAAAAGAATGAAAGCAAATAATTCAAGGAACACTAAACATAAACAAGCAAATGGATATTATTCATACAGGAAAAAACAGAACAATTTTATTGCTGGAAATATTTTTTATAAAACAACAACCATGAAAAAATCGCTTACCCTGCAAATTTGATGAGTTTGGGCAATGCAAATAATGCAATTAGCAAACAAGGTTTATCAATGAGATCATGAACAGGGCAGTCACTACTGGGGGCTACTTGGCTTTGATAAATTGATAAGGAGCAATTAATTGGCTGCTGTCCTCACTCACTACTAGTCACTACTAGATAAATGCTGCACCTTCCGTCAACCGAGTTCACTGAATGACTGACAAAGTGGACAACCGTCAGTGGGGAATATATATAAAGTCCCTCCCACGTCACAAGACCAACGACAGACTTCCGCGGAGAAAAAGGATTATTCCTTCCACTTGTCCAATTTACAGGGATTACTTGAGATGACACTCTTGAGGGATCACCGACTGATTGGATAGCGTTCAACTAATTGGCACGTGTATTTAAATAGCTTGTATTATATAACACCCATCTGTCTCAAGTTGAGACTCTCAACACATTTATGAATGGAAAATGGAAGCACTTTTAACCAATCCATCGTGCTTCGCCGAAATAATAAGGGTATTTAAATGGAGAGGTTAAAGGACAGCTTAAATTAGGCGTAACGTATTGATACGCAGAAGGATTACATTTGCAAATGTCCACTCAAAAACTAGATGAGCAATAGCAAGCAGTAATAAAAAAAAAAGCTGTAATACTGCTAAATATAGAATTCCCATTCTATGCAATGCATGGCTAATGTTGATTATTAGGTAAAAAAACTTGACTATTTCATCCAGCATTTAAACTCAAAGTGTGACAGGAATTAGGAAAGCATAAAAAACACATGTAGTCAGAGAGGAGTAGAAATTTACACACTTTGCACAATGCATATGACATGGTAGTATTTTGCCAATTCATTATACATGCAACCAAATACTTTCCCATACTTTGTAATTCATTATGCAAATATCCCAATTTAGATTTATTTAACCCACAAAACTGGTTCTCTCGTTTACGCCAAATGCATCTTCGTCTACATTAACCTTCCACAAAAAACTTTTCCAAGAAAAGCCAATCCAACAATATAATTAGCTCAGACAAAGACTGGGACAAAAAAGCGTAATTTCCTTAATATAAAACTGCTGGTCATTGTTTAACAAGAAAGCGGTGGCCCACGTGACACTCGTGACTAACTTACTAAAAGACGCCGCTTATTGCTCATCACCTTTTGATGAATTGACAGGAGTGTCTCATGTGTAACAAGTCCAATGGATGATGTCAAATCAGTCACACTTTATTCTCGTTAACCAAATCAGCTACTAATCCCCGATCTATTTACATGAAAGTGTTCCCACTTTGACCAACTTGTAATTTATAAAGCATTTAAAATCTCACTCGCACACGAACATAATGAATTATCCCAATTTCCCAGAAACAGAGTACTGACTGAATTATGAGGGATTATGTAGCAATCCACAAAATCACTTTACATTTATTCCATTACATGCTTCCATGCTCTCACTTTTCTTTCAAGTTCATGAATAATTAATTAGCATTTAATACCCACTTTACTTTTAGCCTGAAAATGCAATTTCTGTACTAAAGCCCCAGATTTAATTGTGCTACGGAGAAACTAACCAAACAACTAAGCCCACGAACGTGCTTTCTTTTTACTAACCCATCAAACAAATGTCTTGGCCGGGTGGAGTATAAATAGGTTAAAAAATCATGACAAAGAAGACGTACATATGCTGAAATTAATGTGCTTTATTTTTGATGAAAATTCCAAGAAACTTGACGCAAAAGTCAAGTCATGTCATTTCCAATCCAATAAGGACATGGCATGAGGAGGATAAGACATGAGGAGGGAGGAGAGCAACATTCCAAGAATGGAACCTAATCTACTTGCATATAAATACACACAAAGCTCTTTCCCTATTCCTTCCTCTACCAATTCTGCTAAACAATTACTTTCAATAGTTTAAACTAGTTTAAAGTCAAACAATGAACCCTTTCCCATTTTCTGTAATATGATTCATATAATGAATAGTAAAATAACAAATTGATTTGTACAACCAAACCAAAAAACCACATTTAGGCCAATGCATCATCATCATCACACCATGCCCATGGACAGGGTCATTGACGACGACAGACATTTTCTGAGAATCGACTGATGGAGCCTTATGCAACATGTTTTGGACTGCGTGACAAAAATTATTCAGCAGACAGTAAACAACACAACGTAATAAGATGACTAACGGCTTATCCAGAGGTAATTCCTCTGCTGGCTAACAATAGAAAATAGACCAACGTGATCCTCCCTCTCCACTTTTTGGATTTAATGATTCCTGGAAAATAATTTACTATGTACTCGACTTATTTACTCAAACCAAATTCCCATGAATTCAATTATTATGCTCAAAGCTTCCTTTCATCTCCATAAGCTTTTATATTTACTTGTGGCTTCCAATTAATCAACAGAAATTAAATCTTTTGAAGAGCAAATAATGGGAAGCAGTCGTTGTGCTTTTTCCGTCCATTAATTAGTGGGGCCGGTGGAGAGGAAGTCCGCAGAGTTGACAAAAGCCGAGTGATTCAAGGAAATGGTTGATTGGAAGAGTTTTTGGAATTTCCAAAAGCTGCTTCTTCTTTTCTACTTTCTTTTCTTCTCCGAATTTCCCGTGACGCTTTCCCTTGGAGAAGGAAGGATGTCAATAGAGAACTTTCTCCTCTAATCCCACATCCATCCCAAGATCAAAGCAGAGGCTAAATAAACTCAAACTATGTCCTACATTTCAAAGGAGACTCCATCAAATTATCCTCAATTCAATTACTCCGACCCTCTTTACATTCCTTTCAAATCATAAAAGAGGAATTCAGAGAATTCAAAATTCCAAAACAAATAATAAAAGTACAAAATTTATAAGATATAGAATAATATAATACATTGCTTTTTGATGACAGCCCACTTTGTTCTTTCTTTCCTTTTATAGAAGATCAATAATTTTGTCAACAATGAACAGAGATTTTAATTGCAGGAAGTAATTACGGATTGACGACCAAATTTATCGATCATCCTTAATCGAATTAATAGGATGGAGAATGATGAAAGAAAACAAGGAAAAAGTGAGTTGCTTACCGAGGAACGATGGGTGTGGTTTTTTATGGACGGATTAATTATATTTATTGCGATGCGATTATTGCTTAAATCCCCAATCTGTCTAATTGCTAATGGTGGTGGTGGAGGGGGCCCAAAGTTGTCTCTGTCCGGGGGGCGGGGGTCGTTGGGGTTTTCCCTTGGGGGTGGGACCCTGGAAAATTGCCACTTTGTCTTTTGTCTTGTTTTTATTAGGGGAAAAAGACGTCTCTGTCTCTTGCCATCAGCTTCGAATGGAAAAGTAAACTGAATGAGCAAAGTGAATTTTTCCCCTAAATATAAGCTAGGGATTAACGCGCGAACTCAACATTTGTGGATTTGTATTTGTGGTGAGTCTGCTCAATCTTTAAAAAGTTTGAAATTTAATCAGATTGTCGTCAAAAGGTTATCTTCGAAATATTTGAAAATGATGTGTGGGGGGCGTGGGGTGGTGGGCAGAGGATGTCCCATCCTTTCTCGCTTTGCCTCCTCCCTAAATAATTCGTCGGGATTTAAATTAATTGGAAGCCGGCTAATGAAGACAAAGACACCCTTCTTAGATGATAATCACCTCCTCCATTTAAGAACAATGTCGTCGTCACAGGTTAAAGGGACTGATAGCAAGTATTTTAATTTGGAGGAAGAACCAGAACCTGAAGGAACTAGCCCTTACACGGTTTACGAAGGAATTCTCAAGCGACAGCTCAAACATATAAAAATATTTTCGATGACGACGTCCCTTATGGGCTTGTTGATGCAGCCCCTCATTATTCAAAATGCGGGGACTCATGGGAAGGCGGCCACGATAGCAATGCTGAGCATGATTGGCTTCTTTACCTACGCCACCCCTTTCCTCATACATCTTGCGGCCAAAAAATATGTGACGGAAATCATTTATGACCCTAAAACAAACCTTTACACTGCCATCACATACAATTTTTTCTTAATGAAGAAGCAGGTATTTTAACCCATAAATATGAAACGTGTTTCATAACTTTCATAGAATGTTTGTTTGTTTGATTTTAGCTACAATTCCACAAAGATGACGTGATTATTCCTGATGTCCCCGGTCCATTTACATCAGTTCTCGTGAAATCGAAAGAAAAAGAGGGGAAAAAAATCCCCTTATTTTTCACCCTAGAGTCTTTTAAATATCCCAATCATTACGGACTAATTATGGGATATGATAAACCTCTTGACCTTCACATGAAACCTGAGGATATTGTAGAAGCCGTTGAGAAACAAAGAAAAGCAAAATCTAAAAAAATCTAAAGGATAACAAACGTTTTGTCTTAAATAGTCTTATATGATTGTTAAATAATTGTTGACCCATTTTTGTAATTGTTTGCCAACATTCATTATAAGAGTCATAACTAGTCATATTTACTTTATAATATATAGACTCTGTATGACATCTTGACCAGTAAATCAAGACATTGACATTGAAAAACTGCAAATATTTACATTTTACTCTTATTTTCGGGCAATTCCCAGAAATTAGTCATCGTTCGAGGTCGTACGACTTTGCATTAGCAGATCTACCGTTTTTTGCATGATTAGATGAAAAGCAGTAAAAATATATAATGATCTTCATCTTATCCCCACCTCCAGAGAACTCATCATTTACACCAATCATTTACAACATAGTGTCCATCATCGTCACGAGTCCTCACAAAAAATTACAATGTGTAGGTGGACTAAATGAGCTTCTGTTTTTCTCTTTGCATGAAATGGTTTTAGTTGAGATTGAGTTGCATCTTGGTCAACATGGGACTATCTGTAGACCTTTCAGCGACCAATTTGGTCGTTTTTGGATTTCTTTATTTCTGCGCAAAGAAAGCATGGGGCATTTACCAGGCTTGGAAGGTTCAGCAGATGCTGTGAGTCAAGGTTATCATGCATTTCATGAAATTCAACTCACAATTTGCCAATTTCAGGGAGAAATGGGACAATAGCCCCAAAGGAAAAGTAATTCTTCATGGGGTCCAAAGGTGTAAAACTATTCCAAGCATTTCCCCTTATTGCATAAAACTCGAAACCTATCTACGAGAGGCTGAAATCCCCTACGAATTTGAGTCAGAAAATCCGTTTGGCCCCAAGGGCAAGAGTCCTTGGGTCTCTTACAACGGGACACATGTCGCAGATTCCCAGCTAGTAATTCAGTTCCTAAACAAGTATGAACAATAATGGATATATATGCAAATAAGGCTTAAATTCAATTCAATTCATTATCTTTCTAAAAAAAAATATAGAAAATTTGGAGTGGATTTGAACAAACATTTGACTCCAGACCAAAGGGAAATTTGCAGAGCCCTTCGCATAATGTTGGAAAATCATTTTGCTTTGTAAGGATACACTAAATAGTTTTAAAATACATTTCTTTTAAGTTTATACATTCAAATTTTAGCGGCATGGGAAGTTGGCGTTGGGTTCAAAATCTGAGCTCTATAAACCAATTAATCCACCTTCCATTTTGGACAAGGGCGCTCATTGGAGGCGTCCAAAGTTGCAAAGTCCAAAAGGCCCTTAAGGCCCAAGGCCTTGGACTTCACAGTCTGCCAGAACTCACCGAAATGACTTGCGCAGATCTCAAAACAGTTTCTGTTATTTTGGGAAACAAAAAGTTTTTTGGTGGAGAAGCGCCTTGCGAAGAAGATTGTGCAATTTTTGGAATGCTTGGCCAGGTAGCAAAGTTTAATTTATTTTAAATGAGATAATTTCATAATAATTTTCCAGGTCCTTTGGGCTGCACCTGGATCGCCTTATGAAAAGCTTGTGGACGGTATAAAAGCTTAACCTTAATCTTGGCTTAATTAAATATTAAGTTAATTATTAATTGCTTCAGACGAGTTGTCAAACTTGAAAGGATATTGCGAGCGAATGAAGGAAAGAGTTTGGCCAGATTTTGAACAGCTATTGGATCGTCACTAAAGATTATTCAACAACCATTTCATAAATCCATTTTAAATATGCTTTGTCATCATTCTCTTCACTTTTTCTGTTGTCTGTGGTAAAGTGTTACGTAATTCTTCTAAAGTTTGCATACATACTATTTTATTTTATTCTGGACTAAACAAAAATAAAACGTTTCAAACCAACGTTTGTCAAAAATCTCTATGGCCGTTTATTCTTTCAAAACGTTTTTGAAACCCACGCCATGATTTAGTAAATATAGCAAACCACAGTATTAAACATGTACAACGGACAAAACAACGCCAATAAGTGGCGTGGGAGGACACCATGGGCGCAGGAACAATACGGACAAGAAGAACCTCGTCAAGAAAATCGTCATCTCATCCGAATTTCCAGTCGTCAAAGTCAACACGATCACGATCTTCGGGGATTGGGAGGTCGAAGCGTTTTTGGGAATCGCATGGACCACGCCCCTTATCAATATCAGCGATCAGTAGAGAATTCAAGGTCGGAAAGTTACACAGAAGGATTTGGGACGCCGCCAGTAGAAGACGACGATGACGAGCCAAATGACGTCGTTGTATGTCAAGGTCACAGCCAGTGTCAGTACCGAAGAGTGATAAGCCAGCGAAGTTTGAGTGATACAGACGACCGACTTTACGCCCTCCCTGTCAAAGCAATCCCCACAAAATCTCGCGTAGGTTAAAAAAAATGAGTGCAACAATTAAGATTATGTGATCTAATTTAAATTGTATATACAGTCGACAAAGTCGCTTAGCGTGGAGCGAGGAAGTGGAGCCCGATCTTCAAACGGAAACATGTCGTCTGAGGACTACGAGAACCATTTAATGGGGGTCACCAAACAATTGGAACTCATAAAGACGACACAGGACTCCATTTTGGCTGAACTGAGTGACGACATTTCAAACCTTCAGTTTGAAAACGTCCAACTAAAAAATACAAATGAGCATCTCACGTATGCATACAACTAATTTACATTTCATTCTGCAATTATTAATAACAGGGCAATGGGAGTGTAATTTAACGACTGTTTGCAGAATGCAAAACAGTCACCTTCTTCAAGTAATTGCGGATTTGTCGAATGAAGTTGAGCACATGAGAGAAGTGTTTAGAATTCGGGGCTGGTCTCTTGGAAAACTCGTGGAGCCCGAAGTCAACAAACTTCAAGAGCTTGCGGATGAACAAAAACAAGTTTCGGGTCCTCCAAATGTCGAGCAAATTATTGAAGAAAAACGTAAAGTTAGAAAAATTCCCAAGCCTCAAGTTGAAGAGAAATTATCCCCACAACCCGCACCAGACGATCAATTGGCCGCCATGATGCCTCGAGAAGAGCAACCCCGACGACGCCGACATAGTCACAGCCGAAGTCACAGTCATAGCTCCACTTCACGACGACGTACTTCAAAAGAGAGCATGCCAAGGGTTCACTCGGCAAAAAACACGCATCCAACGCCAACGCCAGTTGAAACAGGAAATGATGGCGTCAGTTCATGTTTCAAGAAAATGTTTCGAAGGAACAAGAAAGCCAGCCAACAGTCTATCCATGCAGTGGACTAATTAATAACGACTACTTATAAAATTGTCAATTAAAAATAAAAACAAAATTATCGTGCGTCATTTCATAAATTATACAGTTTATTTGAAATAATTTACTTAGTTATAAATAGTTAAATAGGGTCGACCCCTGCGCAAGGGTTCCTACACTTTCTGACCTTTTGGGCCTTGACCCCTCCCCATGGATAGTTTGTGGATGTTCCGATGCAGGGCTCGGTGTCATAATCAATGTGTCGATTACAAATTTTGGCGTTTTCTTCTCTCACTTGACACAACGCCTCACGAAACGTTTGATAACAAACTTGATTGCTTTCAGTTGGATCAAGGGCCTGGGCTGCACTCCAAACTTGCTCCATTTCGGCGTGGGACATGTCCACTCTGGCAAGACAAAGTACTTTCGTCATCTCTTCTTGCGTCATGGGCTATAACAAACGGGAATGGTAATAATCTCAGATTGCCCCAAAAATCGCAGAGCTTGAACTCTGCGTTGGACTTTTGCAAAAATGTAACTTTGTGTGAGTCAATCCAATTTTTAAGATATTTAAGTATTTGTTGCCAATTCAATTATATGGTCCCTTTATATCAGCAAAAAGTTTTGATTCATGTGGATCATTAGTACATTTTTTTGGCTTTGTTTGTACCACCCCCACAAGAAGAGGGGGGATGGTACAAACATTGGGGCTACTTGAGATTGTTTTTCTAACTTTTATTCAACAGACCTTGAAGGCGTCTCTGGCAGTGATTCCATTTGTGGTGTAGACGCTGGGCCAAAGCAAACTCCGCGCATCTCCATCGTCTCCGTAATTGGTAAAATCTTTGGTGCTCTTTATTTTGTTGGGCAGTTTGTCCTTTCGAATACTTGGCATTCCGTGCGAGCGCGCCTCTTTCATCGCCTCTACACAATCGCGCTCTTCGCAAACATTGGCACTCATCTCTTGATACATTGTTCGGAAATGGGGCGCGCATCCCGTTGTGTGGGGACAGTAGTATGGTTTTAGCGTTGTGACTTTGCAGCTAAATCCAGGGTCTACATAGCCCTTGAGGAGATCAAGGAGAGCGTTTATGTCGATCTTGTCGTCGCAAAATGCGCCGACGTAAGCCAACGCTTCCAAAAAATCCCGTTCTCCTAATGTTCTAGGGACATGATGCAGCTCCATGGCGCGAATCAAAGAGTCCCAGTCCACAAAACCAGAACAGGCCTGCAATGAACAAATCAATAATAAATGACGAATAGGGTCTCTTGTTTGATGTCGTTTATATACAGGATCAAATGACATAATTTGCTCAAAAAATTGCTCAAAATCTGGTCCATGTTCCGATCGAAAACTTCGACGGACTCGGTCCAGCCAATTTTTTAAATTCTGCATGATTTTTGCAGCTTTTTCAGCTCCAGGGTTAGGACATCGGTTAAAAATTAGCTCGCGAATTGGCCGCTCTTTTTCAACCTCACTTTTCTTCCCAAATGTGAAGCTGTAAATTTCAATAGTTTGGATTGAACTTCAATCATTGATACATGAGTATGAAAGTATGTAATATGTAATTGCTTTTACTCTTGGCCAACAAGCTGGCGAATGCAATTTCGATCTTGAGGTCTCCCCAATTTGGGCAATCGAAAGTCCACATGATCCGCATAAACTTTGGTCACAATTGGCGGATCAGGGACACAACTTCGCCAAGAGCCAATAACTTTTTTCGCCATCCGTCCTCCAACGTCCGTTGGAGTGGGAGTGCCGAAAGTGTCAGTCCGACGGAAGCCCCTTTCATAGCTGTAATAAAGTGAAAGTATTTGTAATTAAAATAAGGTATTCGACAGACTGTTTAAACGACGTACTTTCGACAGATCTGTTCTCCAGGGTCGTAGTTTCCGTGAGTGAATTTATACAGGGCTCTATGGCCCTTTGACTCGGCCGCAATTTCTTCCCTGGACTTTGGAGGGTTGACGAGAATGGCGGCGGAAACTGAGGTGTCGCTTGGCTTTCCGAAAGTGGATCCCTCAGGGTCCAAATATGGCGGTAGATTAGAAGTCTGGTCATGAGAACGCCCAACAGGGTACAGCCGATTAGACTCGTAGATGCTTTCCTTAATGTCCAGCTCCAATTGATCCACCCATTTTGTGGGGGGAGGGGAAATCAATTTTGTGCCCTGCAAATTATTTAGTCAAATATATAGTGACTTATTTATAAATAAAAAAAAAACCAAATTACATAACCAATTTTAAGCATTCTTTGCTAATGTTTCATACATTCTCAGTTCACCCCAATATTTCAAAAACATCCCCTGACCTTGGAGTTGGGCCGACAAGGTCCAAAATTGACAGATTATATCTTAGAAAACCCATCTTAGTATTAGCCGTTTAATTAAAAAACAAAAACCTTATACACTACTTGAAAATTAAGTTCAAATATATTTATCTCTTTGTCTGTGCATTCATGAAGATTTATGTCTAGTCGGGGGGAGTGGTATAAGATTTGAACTTACAGGAGTGACCTCATCACTCATCACTCCATGAATGAGTCCTCGAGGATAATCTCCATCTTGGGCTGCTCCATAATGGACACTTGCTTGTCCAAGCAGACCCACAGGGTATTGACGAAATCTCCGCGTGACACAGCTCAAGCTCTCGTCCGTTGGACACCATTTCAGATTTTCCCTGACAGCCGCCGAGCTCTTGAGCTTGTCGTGAATAGCACCAATTTCGGGGTCTGGATGTTTACGTCGCAGGTCTTGCCACTCATTGCCTGCGATGTGTTGATAACAAGGACGAGAGTCCATGGCCGCACATCTTTCCGTTATGCATTTGTCACATTCGCATGTCCTCTGGTGCAAGGATTGGGCGTCGTAGCAAGCAGCTCCAGGAGGCGACGTATCCGGCGCGGGAGCGCAACAAGCGACTGGCGAGCAAAGGCCTGGATTCTCAGCCCCACAAACAGGGTCCACTCCAGGCGTCCCTGTGACCTCATTGGCCTTGATATGGCTTTGGTTCTCGTTAGCGTACACAACAGGGATTAGAGGAATTTGCTTTAGGGGGCGACAACCCCCACATGACCTTTGTTCTAGGGATTTATCCATCTTTTGGGAAGAGTAATTATTTTTGAGAAATTCAAAACTTCAAAGCAGGGTGCTTTGAGGACCCTGACAACGCAGGGAATAGGGTGACGAAACTGGGGCCCAAAAATAAAAAGTTAAAGCTGGGAACCGCGGGGCCCCAGTCCAATGACGTCACCAAGGGAAAATCCTAGGGCCAATGAACTATGAAAAATACATTTCTTTCTGGTCTTTTCCATTTTCCTCCCTTCTTTTGAAAATTTTTGTTTCTCCTCCAGGAAATTCCTTTATATTGAGCTAATTGTTGCTTATTAGTAAGAAAAATTAATAAAACGCCACAAACAATAAGTGAAACTGTGTTTGAAGTTAGTTTTTGGCATCATATCATTTTATTAGTGACATCATCCTTAATTAAAGTGCAACGTGGGACTGAGAACTCGTTCAAGTTTAAATTAATTGTTCATTGTTTCTAGTTAAGGTAGGTTGAGTTTTAAAAATTATTTTAGTTATGAGAGTATATGAAATGAAATGGTCTGGCAATATTTGGCATAAGTTGAAATGGCATAGCATATTAATTTTGGTAAACTAACTGATTTTTTCAGCTTTTGTCATTCCCTGCGTCCTGCACAATTCGTTTAATTGCCCTCAAGGGTTTCATGTTGCGTTTTGTGTGGGACAAAGGCATGGTTGAGTGTTTCCCATGTCTAGGGCACTTTTTAAACTTTTTTTTGCATTTTTGTCCACAGGTCACGCCCAATTTTTTTTGGCAACTCATAAACTATACGCATTGCATATCCCATAAATATATATTTGGAGCATTTGCATAAACTATTCTCTATGCATAATTATTGTTAAATTACATGAATTTTTACTAGTTCTATCGGACCAAGTCATGGGAGTTAAAAAATGCTGCATTGATGGATGTCAAACTAAAGCAGATTCTAAGCCGTCAAACGTTTATCTTCACCGTTTTCCCAAATTCTCGACTACCTTGAGCGCTTTATGGTTGGATAAGTGCAATTTGGATCCAACGATTTCAACCGCAAAACTAGACAGCAAAAGAGTGTGTTCTCTTCATTTTCCTCAACACGATTACGAAACAAATAGCAAAAATTTGAAGCAAGGAGTGGCACCGTCAATTAATTTGCAAAGTAAGTTAATTCATAACAGTTATGGCAAAACCCAATTTTAAAAAAATATTTTAATTTCAGCAACACACATCATAAACGTCCTTCATAATGGCCAAGCTGTTGCTGACATTAATCTTCCGGGTGGAATTAGAATCAAATTACGGTACGTATTTCGTTAAACATCATATGCATCGTTAAAAATGTTTTTTTTTAGATTGTCCGAAGCCCGATTTATTCCCTTTGGCACTGCAAGATACTCCTTTAATAGCGGAGCAGAGATAACGGCCTCTCAAGGGTAATTGAAGTTTTTATTTTGCATAACAAATTTAACGCTTTAATATTTGTAGGGTTGCAGTTCCAAATGTCATCCCAAGAGAAATGTATGATGAAGTGCTGGCTATTAGTGAAAGCAGCAAGTCCAAAGTTCAAGCTCTTACTAAGAAATTGGAATCGTCTAGAAGATTGCATAAGCAAAATGTTAAACTAGTTCAACTTGCACCTGGAAAAATTGCTCAACAATCTGAATCTCGCATAGTAAAAGCTGAAAAGAAGACGGACAAATATGAACTTGCATTAAATAAGATATTCACTCCAAACCAAGTTCATATTCTAATTAACAATCTATCTAAGCCCAAATGGAACAGTTCAGACATAGCCAGTGCAATTTCTCTAAGTAATAGCCCCAACATTTATGAGAGACTTCGATCAAACGGATTTCCTTTCCCTACAACTCGTACTCTGCAAAACTGGACCAGGGGAATAAACTTTACACCAGGCCTACTGCATCCAGTTTTAGCTGTCTTGAAAGATACTTTCTCCAATGCTCCACTTAGTCAAAGGGAATGCGTGCTTTCATTTGATGAAATGTATATTGATGGAAGCATTGCATATGATGCAAATCAAGATCAGATAGTAGGACCAAAAGCCAGCATGAATGTGTATTTCGTAAGAGGACTTTTTGCAAAATGGAAACAACCTGTGGCTTTTTACTTTGATGACGATTTCAGTAAAGAAAAGTTCATAACCATTATTAATGCTATAAGCGAAACTGGATTAGTAGTTGGCAGTCTTGTCTCTGATATGGGTCCCAAAAACATCAGCCTCCTTAACAAATTTGATGTAAATGTTAGAACTAACAAAGGGGAAGTAACTATCAAGCACAGTTTCAAAAGTCCAGTCGATGACAATATAAACATTCAATGCTTTGCTGACGTCCCACATTTAATAAAACTGCTACGTAACAATATGTTAAACCATGGGGTAATTTTGGATGGTGGCTATCAAATAACCAAGGCCGATTACGAGCACATGATTAGTGTCGACCCAGCTGAATTTAAGTCCAATTGGAAATTAACAACAAGGCATCTCAACTTACAGGGAAAACAAAAAATGAAAGTATTGCCAGCCGTGCAAATGTTTTCAAAAACTGTGGCTAAACTTTGGAGAAAAGTGTGGAGAAACCGGCCTAACGAAGCAGAATTTATAGAATTGGTTAATGACTTCTTCGATTTGCTAAATACACGCAGATTTACTGGCACCATTCCATCACAAAAACCATACGGATTAAGTTTGGAAGAACAAAACAGTATCTTGGATCGAATGGAAAAGGCGATACTTTCACTTAGATTTGGCCAAAAGACAAGTATGATAACATGTCAGCGAGGATTTTTATTAACAATCAAATCTCTTCGAGCACTTTACTCAAGAATCTCTGCGCCCCCACTTGCCCACAATTTTATTCTGACACACGCATTAAATCAAGATATAGCGGAGAATTGTTTTAGCCGAATACGAAGTGTTGGACATTACAATCCTAATCCAAATCCAGTTGACGCCCAACATCGTCTAAAGAAAGTTGCACTTGGCTTCCAAGATTTAAGCTTGACCACAGCAAATGTTAGGAGTGATGGAACAGGAGGATACCTGACAGGGGAAAAAATAAACACATTGAGGCTTTTCTCCAATAATATCATTGATGATGTGGCTGTAGAACTCGATGAAGATTTTCCGGTGGCAAATTCTCTTGACGAAGAAAATTTTAGTGAGGTTATGACAAATATGTCTATTAATCAAAGGTGTGAACTATGGGGAAAAGAGTATGTTGCTGGATTTGTTGCCCACAAACTTCATACCGATCATCCGGAATTAGAAGCGTCAGAAGAAGAGTTGAATTTTATCAAAGACCATAGCTGGATACTTTCAGTCAGTGATGGTGGACTCACAGTTCCTTCACTTAGTTGGCGAAATACATGTGAGCAACTATACCAAGAATTCTGCCTTTATAACAAAGCTCACCAATGGAATTTAAGTCGGCGTCCGGGAATACTTAAAGGTTTTTGTCATTCACTTGAAATAAAGTATCCACAAGTTCCACCAATTGCAATAAGAAAATTCATCAAAACAATACTCAACATCAGAATTAAAGTTGCAAACCAAAAAATCAAACAGGCACGTGTTGACAAATATAACTCTATCCAGCATGCAAAAGTTAGAAGACAACTTGAAATGGAAGTTGACGAGGAAAGTGGGGAAACAGAAAATGGTATTGATGATGATGAACTCATTGAGGAACTGGGAGATCAATTAATTGAAGTTAAGTTATCCTAATTTATTAATAAACTAACAAGAAATTTCAATTCTCCATACTTTTATATTTCAGATGAGACAGACTAGACATCACTGTTAAATTGTATATTGGATTAATGCCCACCCTGCTAAATTTTTTGTTGTATGTACACTTTTACAATTGTTTGTAATATTATTTAAAACCCGTGTTTTGATTGGCATTTGTTTGAGGAAATAAATCATCAAAATGCTACAATTTTAACCATTATGATCTCTTTTCTACAATATTATTAAAGTTCAAAAGTTCAGCCATCATTAATAGGCCAAAAATGACATGTCAATTATATCAAAGCATTTCTCCTTTTTCTACAGATATGGACAAAAATAGCTTCGATGACAGTTTCGTCATTCCTTGTTTGGGAAAAAAGAAGTTGCTCGAGATGGGAAAGCGGAGGAACAAAAAGTGGACGAAGACAAAAGAAGGAATCCGGAAGCGAATAAGGACGTTAGCTTCATCAAAAATGAATCTAGCAAAAGAAAAGACCAACGAACGCCGAAAGAAAAGGGAGGAGAGAAATGAAGAGGCCCCAAAAAATCCTTTCCAAAAACTTTTAGAAGAAGCCAAAGCAAACGCCATGAAAATTGAGAAAAGAATGCGTAAAATAGAGCAGGAGGGCCAAACAATTCAAAAGCCTCTAAATGGACCCCGAGAAAAGGCTGCCAAACCTCCAATTCATGTCTGCGAGACCACTGCAGTGTCCCCTTTAAATGTCCTGGACTTGGTCAAAAGTTCTCCTCCTTGCATGTTTGATGTTTCATGGTCTTCTTCTTCGTATTAGATAATTTATACTTCCATGATAGTGTTATAAAATCATTAATGATGAGTAATTTGAAATGATGGATAGCATAAATTGTTGAAGTAAAAGCTTTCTGCATAAAATATGAATTAGTTTACATGCTTGTACTCATTCTATAATTTCTTCAATTATTTTTCCATTATTCAACTTATTAAATAGTTCATCGTGTTCAGGGTGAAATTCTACCCCAAAACAATAGTTCACACGACATATCTGTGATTATTAGTTTTCTCAAATCAAACTAGTGTGGGTCTTATTGATTTAAGTGAAGGATAACTGAAGTCAAGATTTTCTGAATTTGTATCCAATGGATTTTGCAACTTTTTCGATTTCGAACTTTTTTTCAATTCTCCAGATAAAAAATCCCAGTTTCGTCACCCTATTCCCTGCGTTGTCAGGGTCCTCAAATCACCCTGTCTTTAGATGATGATTACTTTCAAAGAGATACAATTCCCTGACTCGGGCTACATGTACACTGCTCTGAAGGTTTTTAATTTTCATATTTTGAATATTTTTCATGAATTTAATTTGTGGGAGTAATTTTCGACTTTAAGCATTATTCTCAACCCTTTTCAATCAAATTCGGGCTAATTATGTTCTACCCTGTTTCGACCCCATACAATTTTTCTCACCCCGATCGCTTAACTTTTGCCATGAAAAAGTACATGTACTTTTTGACACTCTGTTGTAAATGTGACTTTAAACATTAAACAGTTGAGATGATTCTAAAACCTCGAAATTTAGTCCAATATTTGCAAGGTCAAAAAAAATTGACGTCACACTGAAACATTTTTGTCCAATGTCTGAATTGTTTACAAATCTATATGTATCTATATATTATGTATTATATATCTATATATATCTATATATCTATATATTGTGTATCTATATAATTATATCTATATATATACAAAGTGTTTGTTTATAAATCGAATTAAAAAACAAAAAAAATCTTTAAAAGTATAAGGTCTTTGAGCTAATTTAAGTATCAAGCACTTATTCAAAATTTAATCCACTCAACTTCAACTTTCTCTGGCGATGAAAGCAAAAGCTTTTATTGAGTAGCTAATTTGATTTGATTAGACTAACAAGCTCCACAAAGAGAGTCACACCCTCTCATTTGAATTCGCTAATTTTTTGCACTCTATTTTTCTGGAAACAAATAAAGCTGAAGGATTCTGTAGTTCTTTAGAGAAGGATTACTAGAGCGGAAATTACACTTCCGGAAAAATCCAAACACTTTCCTTTTCCTTCTACAAATGCTTATCAGTAAAACAAACTTTGAGAGAAATAGAGAATGAAAAATGGATGTAACAAAGTGGCAGAAATTTGCTAGTAGGGTTTGGCCTTGTTGCAGTTTGTCATCTTTAATGGGACTAGGTTCGTTTTTAACTTTAGAAATATTTTCGTTTTTATCGCGAGAAAGCTTTGGTCAATTTTTGAGAACTTTGTTGAATTTAAAAAGCTTTAATTTTAAAAATAATTTCACCATTTGCCACAACTATTTGTGTTGTCATTTTTACGGTTTGAAAATTTGAGACAAGTTTTGTGTCTCGTCGTTTGTCAGTTGAGACAGTCTCTCTATATAGACACAGTCCACTTTCTTTAGAAATAACTGCCAAGTTTCTTGATTCCGGCCTAACTGACAGACAGACGGACAAGGTAGCCATATAACTAATTAAATTAAGGAGTTGGAGTGGGCCAATCAATCTGTTTAACTTGGTGTGGATTTATTTTGTGACAATTGCCGACATTTGTTGCGTTTGTTAGCGTTGCGTGTGGAGAAAAAATGAGCAGCGGTTCATTAAGATAACGAATGAGTCAGAGCCAAAATTAAGCTTGGGTTTAAGCTTAGATAAAACCTTCTCTCGTTTCGTTATAAATGATACGACGCACGAACCAGAGATTGAGATTATAATGCGTATTTTTGAAAGAGAAATTGGGGTTTGGTGTTAAAAATTCAGAAAATTATAGTTACAAATATTTTTTTGGGTTCTGAAATTATTTTTTTTAATAAGTTACCGTACGCTCGTTGCAAACATTATTTAGACAAACAACTGTTTAATACTTTTTTTAGACACCAAGCATTTCCATTTGCAAATTTTATTCTTGTACTTTTTAGTATTTTAGTTAACAACAAATTAAAGGGTTTGTCTTACGGGCTGATTATTTAAAAGCTACGTCACTTTTGTATTACTTGAAGAATTATCTGAGACTAATAAATTGGTTCCTCAACCACGCAAAAAATTCACATAGGCATGCATTTGTTAAGGTTCTGAAAAGCTTCCCTTTACTGTAACCGCTTCAATTTTTAACATAGAGAGCCAAAATTTTACACAGGATTAATAATTTTATGATAATAATTTTATATCTGTAAATTGGCATAACTGGAATCTTAATAAATATT